>JAGDQP010000951.1:5117-136905 GCA_022664845.1 Lepisma saccharinum | reverse complement strand
TAGCCAATCTCAGAGTACTACCTCCTTTTGGAAGCGATCATGCACCCATTCTCTTGGACATCGCAGCACCGAATAACAAAAAGCAAAACAATCAAATCATCAAACATTTTGACTATGCCAACGCAGATTGGACATCATATCAGACCGAAATAACTCAATCATTGCAGGACCATAGAGAACCACAAACAGAGCGAGAATTATACAGTATCATTGACAATATTACATCCGCCATAGATCAAGCTACCAAAAATAACATACCACTAAAGACACGTCAACCTCACAAACCACCAGTACCACCTCAATATTTGCCCATCATTTCAGCATCTCGTAGAGCTTTCAGAGACTACATACAGACCAGAAACCCCGAATCTTTAAGACAGCACAGACGTTGGAACCGAATGATCTCAAACTACCTTGACGCCTACAAACGACGCAGATGGATCAAAACATGCAATCATCTTTCAACACTGAGTCATCCAACAAAGTTCTGGACAAAATTTCATCAGTTAACAGGCAAATATCAACGAACTGCTTACCCTCTCATAACGGATGACCAACCTCTAACTACTGACGAAGAAAAAGCCAATGCTTTTGCAGATTTTTTCCAAACCATCTTCACACCAACCATCACTCCGTACCGCACAGCACTTCACAGTAGAATTGAACATCTGTACACAAATCAACCACCTCACTTACAGCCAAACGTTCATCATCACCTCGAAGATACGCTTCTTACATCACCAATCACCTCTAACGAAATTCAATCAGTCATCCATTCGAAACGAAACACAGCTCCGGGCTTTGACAATATTACATATAAGCTTATCAAATCATCTCCTCAAATTGTTCACACACTATTAGCAACAGTATACAATTTTATACTCCGAACAGGTTATTACCCTCAGCACTGGAAAGTCTCCAAAACTCTTCTTTTCATAAAACCCAACAAGCATCCTAGCAACATTTCATCATATCGCCCTATTCAGTTAACATCCTGTTTCAGTAAAATTTTCGAAAAAATCCTTGTCCGCCGACTTCATGAACATCTCAACGAACACCACCTATTACCCATTCATCAAGCAGGCTTCCGTCCCCAAATAAGCACACTAGATCAACTTCTTCGACTATCGAATGCCATAACCAGCCAGTATAATACTTCTAAACCTTCCTGCTTACTGCTTTTTGACTTGGAAAAAGCTTTTGATAGAGTTTGGCACGCTGGTTTAATCTACAAGCTTCATTCCTTTAATATTCCTGACTCTTATATTCGCCTCATTTTGTCCTTCTTATCTACAAGACTCACGTACATCAACATCAAATCTACCCTTTCTCATCCTATTTTTCTCCATTGTGGTGTCCCTCAAAGATCTGTTCTTTCACCATTATTATATATCATGTATGTCTCAGACATGCCGCAACTCCCACCACAAATATCGCTATATCAGTATGCTGATGACACAGCCTTCCTCACCACTGGCCACACTATTCATTCAATCAACACAACCCTACAACCTGCTGTTAATGCCTTCACAAACTGGTGCACAAAATGGAAACTGACTATAAATGCACAGAAAACACAAGCTCTGATCATCCTTCCACCTCGATGTCGCTCTCGTATCCGCCGAAACCCCAATCTTTTTCAGATCAAAGTAAACGAAACTCCTGTCAGACATCATCCACAGGCCACATATCTAGGGGTCATATTCGATACCAAACTATCTTGGAAACCGCATATGCAGAAAATTCGCAAACAGGCTACACAACGTCTTAACTTACTGAAAAGATTGGTTGGCACTTCCTGGGGCTTACATACTCAGACTGTCATCAAAACATATAAAGTTTTCATACGCCCAGCATTAACATACGGACACACCAGTTGGATCGCTGCTCCGAATGACCTATACGAACGTCTTGCCATTTCCGAAAGACATGCTCTGAGATTGGCCTACAGAATCAAACTTCCTTCTCCAACTGAAGACTTATATCAGCGAATGGACTTTCCTCGAGTTACAGAATTTCTGGAAATACTCCGCACAAAATACGTCACAAAGGCAATAGCTCAGGGAAACCCTCTATTTCTAGATACCTTCCAACAAGACGCCATCCACGACTCACCTCCAAAATATACCTATTCTCCATTACAGCACTTACTGACCATATTCTCACATAGCCTCGCAAATAACGACCCGCTTCAACCTGATCTGGCCATATATCGCCCAAATCATTTATCACCGCACGTTTATCCATCACAGCACTAGTGTTTCATTATTGTCACTAACAAGGGCTCATTTGTCTTACATCAGCTTCGAGCAGCCCCGAAGCAGAAGATAAGCCAGCATTCGTCCGTCTAACTCCCTAACCGTGTTTGTCTCGTCTAAGTGCACTTCATACATCTATCACCTCACCATTTAGTTGAAATTTATATTATGTACCTGTGTAACTCACAATATATTCATACCTTTCTCACCTCAACTGTTATATTGTGTGTTAGATAATCACCAATTCTAAAGCCACCTTTGTGTATCTGATATCCTAGCTCCTGTGGATGATACCTATAACTTTTAGAACTGTCTGTGTTGTATGTGATAATCAAATGTGAATAAGAAAGTGATGCCCAAACTTATGTTTATGAATAAAGGATAGCCCACACTCTCATTAGCCCTCCATAATAAAATGAAACCCCTTATGAAATAGATTCCCTCCCCAAAGAAAGGGTGTACCCCTTTGAATGGGTAGACTTAAAAAAAAATGTATTGATCAAACACAATAGTTACCAAGAGCACAATAAAAATGTAATTGTTTACGTATTTATAGGTCAAAACAGGAATAAACATAAGATTTACAAATTAATTTTCTGTCGATGAAATCGGTACCAGTATATTCCGAATGCCAAGCCAATGCTAATTCTACATACATAGTAAAACTATGCGACACGAGTACAATATTAAGCCACGGTGTCTCAGTGGTAGAGCGCTCACCTCTGGTGCTTGGGGTCGTCGGTTCGGTTCCTACTCATGCCATGTGAGCTTTATGGCGGACTAATACCGTGTATGTGGATTTTCTCGGGGTCCTCCCCCTTTCCTCTCACTTCATTCCACCAGTTCACCCATCATCGCATTTTCGGGCCAGTATCAGAAATATCTGTTCTACTAGTACAAGTATATTAACAGGAGGAGGAGAAATTAACTTCTTTATCTTTGCGTTTAAATTATTCGTGTTGTAAAATGTCATTAATTTCGCTTTTCTGAGTGGTAAATGAGATAATAATATTTCTGCAATGAAATCTTGAAGACAATTGAGTGCTGTCTGAAATTTTTAACACAAAAAAGGAGGAAGAGAAAGGATGTCGTAACAGAGATAGTTGGAATTGAAGGAAGGAGTGTATGGGTTGAAAGCTCTTAAAGACAAGATCTGTTACTGACACAGTTCGTCGTTTGAAATGAATTTATTTCCAGAAACAGTTTCAAGAAGCTTTTCCTTTTTTCAACGTGTTGACCTGCTCTCCTGTATTTTATAACCTCTTTCGAATCTCTGGCTGGAGGCGACAGCAGCGGGTGTCGGCGAGACGAAATTAATTGAATGTCGTAACTGATTCAATAAATCTTTTCGTACTTGAAAACCTGGTTTCATTGTCTTCCGCAATATCTTTCACGACTGAATGAAAGGTCATTTTACGCAACGAAATGGATTGTTATTCTGTGTGAACTAAAGCTATTCTCAAAGTACTTTGTTCACGCCTTCTCTTTGCTTAGTATAATCGGACACATGTGAGGTGTCTGTAAGGTTAATACTTAATTCTAATAGTACACAAGACATCGTCAGACGAACCAACTATCCAAGTATTGAGGACATTTTTATTAAGTTAAAAATTGAGTCAAGTCAACTGGGGAACCCTGATACATGTACTGAAGAGAGTAGATGTAGAATGGAAAAGCGAATATACACGAGGAAATTGTATTTAAATAAAAGAATGAGATCTAGAACGAGGAATGAGAGGAGGTATTGTATGTCGCGCATTCTATTTCATATGTATCACTCTCATTAAATAAGGGATTTTGTGCTTCTCACACTTGGCCAAACGTCACCAAACGCCCCTAAAAACTGTAATTGTATCTATTGATATAATGTTAACACAAAACACATTAGTGGTAGCACTTTGAGAAAGTAAACACAAAAGGTAAAGGTATAGTAAAACCACAGACTAATGCGCGGAATGCGCACACTAGTTGTGCACATGGTCACACGTGTATAGATAGTGAAACAAGACAGTTATGGCGCAGCGTACTTAACTTGACAACGTAACTAGGGCTAGAGGACTCGGACGACTGGGAGACTTTGTATCACAAGTTGAGATGGCTCAGACGATTCAGATTCCGACCAGTGTCATATTCAGGGTGGACTTGTAATCTGAAAGTTCATTCCGGGATGTTCTCATGCCACATCCCCTCTAAAGGACCGTTATATATTATTAGTTCCAAGAGTCGGAGGTGATGCACAGAAAGGAAGCTTCCTTAAGACTTTTAAGCAGCCACGGATATCGGTGTATCGAGACATATTTTGCTTAGGCGTTTGCATGAATAGATCCTGTATGCCCTGAGGTTCGTATGGTGCATTCGTTGACAGCGGGTTACAAGAAATCTTGTGTGAGACATTATGGTGCATGAACACCGCAACAGTGGAGCAATGTAATATTATCCATTGAGTCCCGTTTCAATGTAATCTGTAACTCCAGACGTATTCTCATCTGGCGTGAACCCGGAACCAGATTCAGCAAATTCACCGTCCTTAACTATGATCGCAACGGAGATAGCAGTGCGTTGATGTGGGCATGCATAATGTTGGATGCACGTACTCCTCGTGATTAACACTGTGTCGTCACAGCCCAAATGTATTGACACACAATCCCGCAAGAATATATTAGGCTTTTCGGGAGCGATAAAGTCGGGAGCGAGTAATGGATGACAACCTTGTAACGAGGACACCCAGACCGGTCAGCGTGCTCCTCGGACCTGACCCCTATAGAGTCTTTCAGCCTATTAACAAAACGTTGAAGCAAAGAGGCCACTAGTGATTCTAAGTTACACACAAAGACTAATAGTAAATGCTGTGGATGTATGTGTGTGTGTGTGTGTAACGAAAACTATATCGGAAGATAAAAGCCCGTCACCTGCACCATGTTGTTGGAGGTGATGAAACGCATTTAACGACATGAAGATCATGGACCTGTTCGGGCGCCAATTTATAAAACTATAATCCTGGAATATACTGTCAAACCGCTCAGTATAATATTTCAATGCCAGTCAAAGTCAAGACATACATCATAGATGGCCTTACTGTTAGATTCTAAATAACATTTTATCTCAATATAGGTTAATTTTGCTATTTTTTAAAGTATTTTTTAAAAATATTTAATGCTGGTATACGAAGAAGTCACACTCTAAAGTTTAGGCTGTCAGTCGAGTCCACTTAATAAAGGAAACTAAAGCAAATAGAGTAAATAGAAAAACAATCTCATCACAGAGGAAGATTAATGTGATGGCGGCGATGAACATTCCTATCTTAAATAAGAAATTGATAAATTATTTTCGACAAACTCTTTCCAAGCTGTCAGGCAATCAAAGGAGATGCAGAGAGAGACAGACGTCAACAATTTGGTCACGATCATGAAAGAATGATGGACATAATCATCTTGATCTTAAATATAAATAAGGAAGTGTTATTTACATGAGAAAAATCAACAAATAATGGTATCCTTCATCATATGAATTTTAGTCAAAAGTACGTGTATTACGAAAGAATGTTGCTTCACAAGCTGGCTGACACGAAAGCAATATTTTGTCTACATTTCAGATACCAAAGTCACAGAAGTCTCCGAAAGGAAAATTTACTAAGCTGTACCTTGAAACATGCATCACACAAATCCTCCCAGTATAAATATAAAATAAGATAGAAGCGTATAAAGTAAAACAAAAGAAAGACGCTTCAAAAACAGTTGAACGCTAAGAGTCAAGGACAGGAGGTGGTGGTATTGTTTTGTCAGATGTGACCCAGAGCCGAAGGGAAGGCAAATGGGTAGACACCGCCTGGAACGGCGGAAACAAGAGAAATGCTTTACTTTCTAGAAATGTCCGGAACAGGATGGAAAACTGCCAACAGTCACGTGTTGCTTGCCATTGAAACTGCTGCTTCATCTCTCAAGGTATGCGTCGATGCCAAATGGACAGACCAGAATGCTGCCATTCAATATTTCACGAGAGGATATTTTGGTTACTGTTTATATTGTTTGTAGTGGGATTCAACTGATGGGTATTTCGAGGGATGGAATTCCACTAGTTAATATTATAATGTAGAAGGCGACCTAGCAAAACAGATAGTTTGTTTATAATTGTTTCCATGTTATTTCTACGAAGATAAACATAAGAGAAAGGGAGTTACACTTTAGTTTATTTATAGTACGCGAAAATTAATTAATGGAAACTGTGCTTACAATTGTTGTGCTTGCCGATGGCAAACTGCAAAACTATCCGGTTTTGAAAAATTCCATCGGTAATATTCTATGAATCTGAGTTTACATTATTGGACTGGGCACTAGGCTATGAAAGCCGTCATAAGTCTTAAAGATGATATCTTTCGGACAACGATAGGGACAATAGACTGAGTCGCCGTAGCTCAGTGGTAAAGCGTTGGCGTAGCATTCGAGAGGGTCTGAGTTGGATACAATGTTTTAGTCACTTATTAAACTGACGATTCGTTGCTTGCAGACTCCGTGAAATAACACACCAAGACACGCACCGACTCAACGGCGGTTATAGTTTTAATGTTAGGATAATGGCACCAAATATGAGACTCCTTTTTATTCTACTGTATTTATGAAAGAAAAAGAAAGATAACGGAACGAAGAAATTGCAAATGTAAATATTATATATATTTATCCATTAAATATATAGATGGTACATGCGTATCTAAAGTCTTATATGTAGTTTTTAGAACGAAACAAAAACCATACAAAATTTTGATTAGAAAAATGGCACCTAATATGAGACGTATCCAAATATGACTGGTATTCGTATTACTTTGATTTTTTACACTGTATGTAGATGAAACGAAAATTTGTAGCTCCACAATGATCGTGTGCCCATCGATAACAACGTAAGCATTGAACCCGTCGACGCCGAAAGCTGTCAAATAATCGTGCTTTATAAGGTGGCGAGTAATAATTTTTGCATTCCCAGTTCGACGAGGTTTCTCTTATTCACGTATGTTGTAAAGTTTTCGCCTAGAACATATAGGTGTATTGACAATGTTGCTCCATATAACTAAAGACGCATCTTCATATTGTCGAAGACTTTCTGCAGGATGACTGGCCGTCAGCCACTGGTGGCTTAGAGAGGTTAAGTTTCACATGAATCTAATGCAGAGTGACTTTTGGGACACTGTGTATTGATCTAGAACTTTACTACTTTATTTGGTCCTACCTCTTATATTCATCCTTTGATTAGAATGTTTTCTTCCTGTTAAATACTTGGTTGTTCCGTATGTTTGAAGCCCTTACCTGTAAATACAAGAGAGAAAATAATTTTTAATTAGTAGGATTACAGGAAATTAAATTAGCTTGGAAGCTGTTATTTACTAACAATAAATTTATTTCTTAATTTTTTACCTATATTTCAGGCACAAAATGACCAGACCATTTGGACTCACTGTCAGAAATTGCGTTACCACTAGGCTAAAGTAACATCCAATGGAAGGGAAGTAGAAAGAAGGAGGTTAGGAGCTTTATTGGGCTACATTTTGAAACCCTGGAGAGTCGATCATTTCTGTTTGAGACAAGCCTAAAAAAACTATTTTGTATGAATCTAATATCTAGTTCCCATACTAACCTGCCTATGTCTTCGGTTAAATTAATGATGTAATTACATGTATTAGTGTAAATCTTAATTTCGTTCAACAGCACTTTTCTTAGTTCTCGTATAATATTGATTTATTCCCTTCTCCAAAATATAGTTTAATTTACTGTTTAAGTAAAAGTAAACGAGTTTGGGATGTATTTCAGCCGTTTTCATTAGCACAAAAAATATTTAAAGCTCTCTGCTGCCATCTTACGGAGTTTGAGAAATGTATATAACGTAAAAAACTTTCCTATAAAGGAAATCAATGTCTCAAGTTCTATGTTGTAAAATTTAGATTTTAGTGCTTAGGAAAAAGTCTCAAACACTCTAAAAACTATATTTATTTCTCCCTTATCAACATAGTTGGCCATAGAGTTACAGCAAAAGAACCAAGCGATCTGAACTGAGAAAAGAGCAGTTCTAAATAAGAAATTCACTAACAAACATAATTACATATTTTTTTTCTCTATCCAAAGGCATATTACGTAAGGCTGTACACGTGACCAAATTATGCATTCTTAGACTTCATTAGTTATTGAAATATCGCAGATTTGTAAAAGAGTTGGTCCCTTTTTGCGGAAATCGTTGACTTTGGAGGGTTGATTTCATTCTTGCAAAATTTGATCTTTATTCTAAGCATTTTTCTTGTAGGGGGATAACGGGAAACCTCACTGCATTACAGCCTTCTTTCCCGATTCACAAGGATTCTGACCAGTGATTCCGCCAGACCCGCCGTGGGGGATATCAGCCCCCAAATCCTCGAGACTACCCCGACTTCAAATTTTTACCGTCAGAAATAAATAGAAACCAAACAAAACTCCACTTACACCCTCCTAATTTTGACTTTACATCTCCCCAAACTAAAAATCCTTGCGGAATCCCTGATTCTGACCTAACCTGGTGTAATACTGTTGACTGTGAAGCATAATAAAGTTTAAAATCTTCCAAGACCTATTAAACTTTCAAGAACGCATCGGGTTAGAATATCAACTCGTTTTACACTTTATGTTCTTAAACTTAGAGCGGACACTATGACAACATGCTTAAGCACACATTTTGACAAAATACTGTAAACCAAAATTTTAGCGTTAATTTGTGAATAGGTATTGATATCGAAATTAAAGACGAGAAAGTCATAATTCTAGAAAAAACAGGAAACATTCGAGCGGGAAATGTCCAAACTCACAAAAGTGCCCACAGATACTATTAAAATACCATAAAATAAGGAAATCTACCGTAGCGCGTCGCCAGATTGTAATTGACCGTATAAACAAAGGTCATGAATCTCAGTCTGAAGTCAGTTTCTCTCTACCTAGTGTCGTTTAGGCGCTAGAGTCCTTTAGAAGCTGAGCTCATATAGTACACAAGTACCATAAAGAAAGGCTATACTCTCACTACATTATAAATAGCAAGGTAAATCAGGGTCACTGAACCCAAATCTGAAATTAGTTTCACTCTACTTGCTTTGATTGAGGGCAAGTTTATGCCAAGTTTGGTACAGATAGATCTAACGTTATGAAAATATTAAACATTTTTTAAAAGTAGTTTGTAACACTGGCAACTGTTGTTCCTGATCAAGATGAACTAGTCTAAACAAGATCTTTCCAACAACACCGCGCCTCTGCACCTTGTGGTTCATGACATATATTTTGTTCTAGTCGGGTTGGTAACACTGATAACAGGTGCTTTGGAACTGGAACACCCAAAGCATTTTTCTAATGTTTATGCCAAGTTTTGTGCTGATACTTCTAACGTAATAGGAACAATTTGAAAAAAAAAATGAATTTTGTAAAAAAAATAGGTTGGCAACTCTGATAATTAGGGTGCTTGAGTAGTAGGAACACCTACAGTATTTTTCCATAGTATCCAATAAAGTTTATGACAATTTTGGTGCAGGCTGATCTAACGGAAGGAAGCAATTTGAAAAGTTGATTTAAAAATGAGTTGGCAACGCTAACACACTGCACCAATCAAGACGGTTCCGAGGATCGAAGCTAGTATAGCCATGATCTTTCCAATGACACCTCAATCATCTCTTTACGCCTTGTGGTGCCTGAGATTTATTTTGTGGACAGACGGACAGAATACCGGGATTGTAAGGTCCCTTGTTGTATAGGTACGCTATCAAGGCAACTTAAAAGAAACACTGATAATAACCACTCGCTTGCGTAAATCTTTCTTTATTGTTAATTGCAAAGTTGAGAAATTTACTGGGGAATGAAAAAGACCGATGCTTAAAGCACGAGATTTATAAACATTTTTTTCCTGGTCATCTGAAAGCAAGTTTTGAAGATCATCCCAATAGTTTTCATAGTCTCTTGCAATGATTTTTTAAAAGTTTTTTTTTAAATATATAAAAATGAAACATTTATTCAATTATCACATATTTCTAATTCGTGAATACTAAACACGGAAAGCAGTGATCTGTTCTTGTCAGGTAATTTCATTCCCTTCAGCTGTTTCATTTTACCTGTCATTACCAAGTGGCTTGCAGATGTCAGGATAGTAGTAGGCAACATAAATACACGCAAAATATAAGAAGTAACATTTTGACTAAATCTCCTTTCAGTTATACTTTGTTTATTTATACTACTAGTTTATGTAATATTTATTAGTAAATTCGTTTCAAATGTTTCATAAATTTAATAATTTATCTTATTTCTCATCTAAACAGAATTAATATTTTAACTTGAATTGGTTCTAGTAAATACGTAATTTAATCAGTTATTGTTGCTTCTTAATTTCCCATTACTTAGCACATTGAATTGAAATTTTGTCTTATAGCATAATATTCTTAGTGCAAAAATGTATGTTATAAAATCCTTGCTAGTCCATCAGGTCATTATAACATCTAACGTATATCTCTAACCTTAATAAGGAAAACACAGCAGGTTTAAGTAGGTAAACAAATAATCCTTCTCAGAACAATTGTTGAACAGCAAGGTACGAAAAAAGCTATCAGGTAATCGAGGAGGTTAGCGTTCAAAACTCCCTCTAAAGAAATTAAAGTAAATGGCGGATTATCATCTGTAAAATGCTCAAAGTACTGGATGTCCGTTTGTTCGTTATACTTATGCACACCATTAGATCAATCTGTGGCAAGAGTTGCATGACAGCCTTATTGGACGCCAGAAGTAACATTGGAATCTTTAAGTTATGTTTCTATGGTAACTAGAATCAAACAAACTCAAATTGCATTGATTCCAGACAACCTTACCATAATGAAAGGGGCTACACACAATACTTTAAAAAATGTTAAACTGATTATCACTTCCACGGTAATGAGGCTCAGTATTTAAATATTTATTCGCACATCTGATCAAAACGTTTGGACCAATTCCAACCAAACTTGATATACCGGAAGAGGTAATTTCTCTTAACGTTTGAGGAGTATTTAAATAATTGTAACATTTATATAATTTCGTTCATGACAGATGGGTCATTCCACAACTGACCAAGTGCACCCCACCTCATCAGCCCAGATTTTGATGAAATTTGGTACAAAGGTTTGCCTTAGGCTCAAATGAGCATATGCAGAGTTTGAGCTCAGTATCGCCTATAGCAAGCGCGGAGTGACCCCCCTCCCAAATACCCCGTTATTCAGGTCAGGTGAGTAAACTCACAAAAGTGCAGGTTTAGCTTCATCCTGTACAGCCATAAATAGTCGTAGAGACCCGAAAAGACCCTCTCTAGTACACTTTTCTCCACAGATTTCGAAAATGAGGTCCATTTGCGGCTAAACTTATAACAAAAACAGAGCGTGTAGACTGTTGTTTTTCAGCCTGTATGTGTATGAAGTTTTGTGCACCAGGTGTCATTTTGGATTTTCTTCCATTTTTAGCCCACTTTTTCGAAAATGTATGAGGTTTAGCCGCAAATAGACCTCATTTTCGAAATCTGTGGAGAAAAATGTACTAGAGAGGGTCTTTTCGGGTTTCTACGACCATTTATGGCCGCACAGGATGAAGTTAAACCTGCACTTTTGTGAGTTTACTCACCTGGGGGCTCACTCTACGCTTGCTATAGGCGATACTGAGCCCAAACTCTGCATATGCTCATTTGAGCTTAAGACAAACCTTTGTACCAAATTTCATCAAAATCCGAAAAGGTGAGTTGAGACTGATCTCTAAAATCTAGTCAGTTGGCGTGGAAAGACCCAGAAGTTAAATGGGCGTAGGAATGTTACTAATCATAATTATGTAATCAGTGATTCCGATTGCCCCCCCCCCCTTCCCCTGTTGGGGTGTCACCCTCAAAATACTCAAGAACATTCTCCCAACTTTACAATTTTTACTTTCAAAAATCAATAGAAACCGTGCAAAACTCCACTTACACCGTCCCAATTTTGACTTTAAACCCTCATAACTGAAAATTCTGGTGAAAACTGTAGTCAATAGTTAATTGATTCGGGCAATAACTCGATGAGAACTGCCTGATGGTCCATTAACCATAAATTACATTACACAAACGATAAAATAAAAGTTGTGAGGTGAGAGATACCTAATGAGTATCAATTGTGTGTGATGTATTGGCAATCCTTGTTCCTATATCCTAATGTTACCCATGAATACTATAGCAAAGCTTCATACTTTATAAATATGAAACAACCATTTTCTGTTTTCTTGAAGTGCCAATTTTGGTTATAGCTTTGGAACCCTGTAGGTATACTCCTCTATGAAAGATATAAAAACAAAAATATTTAAATTAAATTTGAAATTCAAAGAAGTTAGAATTAATCTTTTATGTATAACACAAAGTATTGTGACATAAAATATTAATATTTTGAGTGAAATATACGAGGGGCATTCAAATTTTACCTGGACTTCCCTTTATAATAAGATAATTATTTATGATACAGTTGATTGTACATAAGTTACTTTTCTTACCGTTAGTTCTGGATGCACTAGCGACGTTTTTCCCATTATACTATAGTGACTGCTTAGTCGTATAAATCTAAATCAGAAACTGAACATTCAACTTACAAGTTACAATCAGATTCATAAAAATTGCAGGTCTTAGAAGTAACAATATGACGATACCAAAGCAACTTTCAAACAGATTCAACGCAAATTTATGGAACTATTTGCCACGTATATTAATACTGTATTGCCAAATTAGGAAAGTTCTGAGCTTAGAAACAATGAAATCGGCCATTTTATGTGTATATGAGTGTACATCTTTATTACAACCTTAAATAGAATAGTACGAAGAACATAAACACACGCCGTACACGTTAAACTCGATATTTGTGAACTGTAAATTGCGTTAAGGCTGCATATCTTCACTTTTACACTTTGCAATTATTTAATTATATTTATGGCCTTTAGGCACCTTCGGGTCATATCGGGATAGACTAAAGGAGAGAGTAAAAGAAGGAGACGAGCCAATGCCTAGTTTGTATGGTTACTTCCCATAATTAATCTGCTGTGACTTAGAAAAACCCTGAAAAACCCAAGTCTGGGTGGTCAATCGCTGGGCTCGATCTCAGGATCTTCCAAAATGCAAAGCCAACTCCGACTCTACAACTCCGACCGCTCGCTTTGCTATATCTAGACCGTTGATCTTTTTGTGTAAAATTCTATTTTTGTCCTTAGTACCTAGTTGAAAATGTATGTTTTCATGAGAATGTATGTATGTGTATGTATATTTCATGAGAAATTATACCAAAATCCACAAATTTTATAACGCCTAAAAATGCCTATTTCAACGTTACTACCTATTTCTGCCTATTTTACACAAAACAATTTTTGCACCGTTGCCACCGATGTTATATACGTCTAAGGTAAGGAGAAAAATTCTAAAAACAACCCAACAGTGCAGAGAGTTCGTTTAAAAAATTCGTTTTGCCGTGTTCTTGATTTCTTTCCTGGTACATTTTCAATGTTACATGATAGGAGTGGGTCTGGCTACGATTTTGTGTAAAATTAGTATAATTTTAGGTAAATTTTTATGCATTTTACGTAAATTTTACACCCATACGCACTCTGGAACCCACCGTAAGCGCTGGATCCCCGGAATCAAGTAGACATAAATTAAAAAATGTCCGTTAGAAGTACTGTATTTACAGCTATTGTGTGTTGTGAATTTTGAATTTGAAATTTTATTTATGGTATTTAGGCATCTGAGATTCAGGCCAATATTGGGTGTCGGCCAGGGCCTGGTTGGTAGGTACCATCCCAGCATTTGCATGGTGTAATTGAGAAAATAATTGGCAGGATGTGCGGTCGCTGGGATTGTTTCCAGGACCTTCCGAATGCTAAGCCAACGCTCGAACAACCGCTCGGTGTGTGTTGTGAAGTTCGAGTGTGTGTGTTGTGAAGTTCGAGTGTGTGTGTTGTGAAGTTAAAATGTCACACCTCGGTGCAACGTAAGAACAATCTAACCTAACATTTTAATAGGTGACACTGGGTGTAAGTGGTGTAACTTTAACCCACCACTGGTCTACCGAAAACCAAAACTATCGAAACACCTCATCCCACTTAGAAAGTGTATCTTTCTGATTAGTTTCCCAAATCTTATTTTTTTAAGTGTAAGTACGACTTATGGTAAAGCACTATAGATAGTGTTTAGACATTTATTTCTCCATAAATTAAAAGTCACTTCATTGGAGTGCGTGTATTTCTATACACTTGAGCGTTATAAAAAATTTTTAAAACTATATAAGACTGTTAAAAGTATATAATTCTTATATTTTATTTTTAGAACATATTTTACTTTTTAATGACTAATTTGAGATTTTAAAGTGCCTATTTTAGGTGCCTAAAACTCAATTTATAGAACCTAAAATTCAGCGGTCCAGTTATTTCCATCGGAAAAGAAATTGTGAAGGTTCTCTACTAAATATACCATCCTTGTATTCCCGTAGTAGCACTGAGGCAAATCTTAGAAAACTTTAGTTACGATATTCAACAGGAGTGCGACTCTTTCCGAATGCTTTTCGGAAGTAAGTGACCGTAACCACTGGGCAGCGGAAGCTGGTCGGGAAGACAAACACATAAACAGAGAAAAAGAGAATAAAAAACAGAGGGAGAGAAGTGTGACAGAAATAGAAAGACAAATGCAGAGAATGAAGTGGCAAAGCATTTTTTATTCTTCATGAACGTCAAACAATTTTGGTCCTCATTTATTTGCGTTTTGTTAGCCAATTCGTCCGCCTGTAGCGCAGCCTAAGTAAGGCAGACAGACAAAAACTGACATAGACCTCGATGTATCCTGGCGTTTTTAATCCTACTGTTCCAAAACTGAGAGTACCTTTTCGTCTAGTTATCTTTTCTATTTTAATATTTCACGAGAGTGCCGAAATGGAAGCAGCTAGTGCGAAATTGACTTCAGATTTCAAATTAGTGATCCTAGCCTATATTTTTCTAATAGAATTTAATCTGCTAACAGTACAAAATTCAACAGAATAAGCTTCAACATATTTTTAAGGTTTCACACGTTGTTACTCTTACATAGAGTAAGGTAATGCAATTTGGTGATATTTTTATATTAAATGATTTTCTTATAAGAAAAACAACAAAATATTTTTGTTGAACTATGTTTATATATTGGAATACTAGTTTACTAAGATTCAATAAACACACAGTAGTTGAAAAGAGACCAAATTAAAATAACACTAAAGTGGGAGGTTATTTGGTGACATTTTGAATTATTAATCAGAACATTCCGTAAGCAAACGTACGTGCATATAACAATGTTATATCCGTTTACTATGCAGACCATTTGATGCAAAATTGTAGTCGCTGTGCGCCGGTCATAAAATCTTTTATCTCAGGTGTCGTAGATTCTTACGAGATTTCGACAAGGAATAAGAAGTAGTGAAGATGCCCGCTTTCATGGACCCAGGCTTACGCTCTAAATTGGGTGGGCTAAACTTAACTTGATATCCAGCACCTACCAAGGAGTGTTGCACTCCGGCAAATGAATAGTTAGCTCCTGAATAAAAACTAGGTACGAATTACGTCACAACCTTTATTCAATATAGTCGTGAATCTCTCTCTCACCGTTGCCTACTTTAATCTTTTACATACCTTCGAAAATAAAAATTATATCGGATATTCTTTGCACAAATGGTAAGTTCGTTACATAGAGTTATCATAATAGTATTTTCAGCCTTAAAAGTTAAAACTTAGTTTACAAATAATATGCAGCTTTCGTTAAACAATAGTTTCGTTATCAATATAAATGTAAGACATTCAATCCGCATGCAATTTTGCTTGCCATCTATCTGAACTTGTTTAAGTAACATCTCAAACATTTGCACATCAACCAGTTGAAAATTGCATATCTTACCAATGTTGACTCCATTATACGATAGTTAGTCTGACTCGATAACAAAGTAATATTTATAACATGATATATCAGTTAAAACTCCAGCTTTAATTCCCGTTATTACGTAACATTTGGCTTTGTCACATTAGTTTGCGTTAAGTTACGTTGTATAACTTTGCTCCCGACATTCGATTACATTGAGTTTGCTTGAATTAGCTTAGCTTAAGTTCATTTAATGTGCAAATCCCAATTTAAAGCCACGTATACATTATAATTACATCGAATAACTTAACAATAATATCTGCACCCTAAGTTAAACTAATGCAGATTGAAACTAAACATCGAAATTGCACTGAATTCAGCTTCCACCTGTCTTCTTTTTGACATCTTGTGAATACCAAAATCTACATTTCGTCCACATCCAGGCATCATTATGCTTGTCTGAAAAAGTGACATTCAATTCCGATAGGCCTGGAGAAAACTCGTGTTTTTCACAGTTTTAGATAAGGCTTAAAACTGACTGAAACACCATAAAGCCTGTGTTAAAACACTCATGGAGTTTTAAGCTTTACTGTCTTTGAAAAAATATTACAAATCCTTGAACACAGAATGGTATAGGAGAGAGTGCAAATATGGGCTATGGTCCAAATACGGACTAGTAGACGTTTTAGACTTGTACATGCATGTGTAGTATGGCTGACCGGTGTGAAACAATTACCCAAGGGTGAAGGTGGTGGCGGAATTCAGTTAGCGACAAAGAGTTGGAAGTGGTTGATTTATTTGTATGTTGTGCCTGTTTTCAACAGTGGGAAACTTTTATCAGGCATTTCTATTTCAGCTTTTTAAACATAATAACACCAAGTATGAAATGTTTTATAAGGTAAGTTGTATTCCTCAGAGACAGCACCCGTAGTCAGTACAAAAAAAAAATATATTGTGTATTGATTTCTGTTGCGTCACGAAGCAACCCTAATGAATGGTCTAAATACGGGCTATCTTGCCTACTTACATCTTTATCTTAAGAGTTTCCTTCTCTTAGAACACAGTAATTGGAATTTCAAAGCTAGTAAGTCCTTTTCGTATTTCAGCAGTTCCTGTTATAAACAAAAATAGTTAGAAATCGACTTAGAAAACGAGGAAGTGCTACTGTTATACTGGATAACCCATACAAAGAAACAATTATGGCTTCCTTAGAAAAGAAATATAGTAAATGCAAGAAGACTTTATGTTTTAGTTAAGTTGAGCAAAGAGCTGAACAATTTAAAATATGGAATGTACCTTAACGGAAAAGAAAACAAGGAACTTTAGAATTCACAAGACAAGAAAAGAAAAGAAGAATCCAGGATGATGTTTTCTGTTCTAGACCCTTGTAATGATGATGATAGTTACCTTGGTACGCCAGCTGCATAAGAAAAGCCAAATATACGAATTGTATATTCTACGACAGGATATTCTCTGAACATACAGGAGACATATGGGTTATGTGTATCATGTGCTCGAGGTGAGCACATAACGAATGCGCTTGTGCAGAAAAGGAGGACTATCTCTGACTTTTGTAAATATACATTTATCATCACTCTTGAACATTGTTTTGTACTGTTAAAATTTATTCTTAATTATTTAAGGTAACTTTAAAGGATAGCCCATATTTAGACCAGTGTTTCAAAAGTCAAGATTATGACATCTCTGTAAAATATGTGTTTAATATCATAGTCTTGGGTTCTAATCTAAATTGGCAACTACATTATAAAGTAAACTTATCTCAGACATATTTGCAGTTGTTGTTTAGTACATTCCTTGGAACATTTTGGAGATATTTGGCAAATAAAAGTGGTAGCCCGTATTTGGACTTTCTCCTCTATACAAAAACTAAAACTTAAAGCACTTTCCATGGGTTTTACTTAATATTAACGTACCCGTAAATTACAACACAAACTTTCTCTTAGATCTGCCAATGACTGGCCTTTGCTACAGAGAGCAAGACATGGCACAAATAGTCGATTGAAAATAGATGGCATGCCATGAAGGTTTAAAGCGCGTGGTAGCTTTGAAAGACGTCGACCTCGTGGTAGTTTCGAAAGAGAACGGACTTCTCGGTAATAGGTCTCGTAAGAAATATCATC
This sequence comes from Lepisma saccharinum, assembly GCA_022664845.1. NCBI lineage: Eukaryota > Metazoa > Arthropoda > Insecta > Zygentoma > Lepismatidae > Lepisma > Lepisma saccharinum. The sequence goes on along the minus strand of JAGDQP010000951.1, from coordinate 118,622 downwards.
AAATAACCTTTCCTGACCATTTTTATATTTCAACATTTCGCTACAATCTTTCGTTATGGTATTTTTGTACTATAAGTACATTAGAGAATTCTTATCTCACTTCACGACTGAACGGATTCAAACTTAGAAAACATCTATACTTGTCATTAGTCGAAATACAATGATTTATTTTTGAACCTTGGTGATTGACGTGAAAAACAAGGACGCGGACCAGGGAGAAGATTTCTAAGAAATGTTGGGAGCCACTCAAACCCAACAGAGAAGATTTGCTTATGGCTATCTCGTGCCCAGCAAAAAGTATCGACTTACGTGACACACCTGATTGGTTAGCAGACAAACAGAGCTTGCTGTTATTTTTGTCAGCTAAAAACACTGTTTTCATTGGAGTAAGTGGGCACATTGGACGGGACTAAGCTGTGATGTCAAGTTTCATGTTCTCAAACAATCAGTCAATCTCATATCATAATGCACACACACATATACATAAACATATTTACATGATCATACAATATTCATACGTGGACATGCTGCTTTTTATCTCAACCATCGACCTCCATTAATACGGTACTGGACTGACTACAGCCATTGAAAATTTCATGAATATGTGAAGCTAGGGAGCGGAGAGGAAACTTAATCTCGTTTGTCCACTTCCAGTCTAAACCAATTTGGACCAAATTTTCGGTTCTAACTCAGTTTTTTACGCTTGATATCGCTGTGCGGCGTTTTTGTATTTATGTCTTAATTCTTGCAAAAAACGTAAATATTATTTGCAATATTTTCTATTGTATGCAGAGTGCGGTATACTCTTACGTGAATAACTCAGGAATTAAGACTTGAATAAAAAAAACGAGTCATACAGCGATATCAAGCGTATAAAACTGAGTTAGAACTGTAAATTTGGTCCACATTGGATTAGACTGGAAGTGGACAAATGAATTTAAATATTTGCTCTGGCGTCTATCTTTCAACATTACGTAGTTACTCCAGTATAGTTTACGTAGAGCTCGATGGTATCAACCGAGAGACTTTTCTGTAAATTTTATTTACATCCCGTATACTTCAGCGTCAAAATATTTCGTATGAAAAATAACATACATCTAAAAAAAAACGAAATAAGAAAGTCACAATGTTTTGTAGCCCTTTTTGATTTCATGAGGCCTACGAACTACCTACAAGCGGGGTCTGTTGCAACTTTATAGTGATCCACCAAGAAGTTCAGTCCATAAAGAGTTGTCCTCGTTATTTATTTTGAACTGTATGTTTAAACATAAGAGATAACCAGAATTGTACTGGTTAAAATTTAACAAAATCTTCCTCAGTATTTCAACGAGAAATTGTGCAAGATTTTAATGTTCATTTATCATATTTAGTATAGAATCAAAGTTCCAAGGATCGGTTACAAACAACAGGAAGAAGATGAATATTGAACATTCCATGCCGTTGTCAAAATTACCGTAAAGAAACAGAACCAACAGAAAGAAGAGGACATTCCTTTATGTTCACGTTAAAATTGGCGTTCTTTCCTCATTCCTTGCATTACTTGTTGCAATATTTATATCTTCCTAACGTTTTACGCGTATGAAGTGAAAGTAACGGAAGGAGTACCACAGAATCCTTGAGCTCTACGTCAACGTTGGAGACTGATTCAATATCGTCATTAGTCGCTGTAAATTCTTCGGAACCGACAGTATTTCTAATTAAAAATGTATTAAGTTTGATAAAGAATTAACCACTCTCAGCTTCAAGTACTCTTCAAGTTTTAGTAAATTCTTATATACGCAGAGAATTTCGTCTAATGTCTACCGAGGAACTAGAAACAGAAGAGTAAACGCAGAATTGATGACATTCATTTGCGCTTGTTAACATCTTAAACAAGAAAGGTTCGTTCCTTTGCAGTTTCTGTTTTTCTTTGTCTATTTGTCAAGCTCACATGTGCTGTGTTCGGATCAGAAAGGATCATACACACACACGTAAGCCCGTAAACGGAAGTTAAAACGCCTGTTATGGCACAAGTCCATTGGTAAACGGCGACGTCTTCCACTGCATCTGGAGAAAGAATGTAGCAAAAGCTGTAACTGCGAGTTGCGAGTGTGAAGGACTCTACTACGCGTGCACATTTGAAAGAGAAAGAGAGAAAGAGAGAGAGAGAGAGAGAGAGAGAGAGAGGAAGGAAGGAAAGCTGCCATCAAGCCTCTAATGGGATTTCCATTTGGAGCAGATGGAAGATATGGGAACCTGCTCTGAATCGAATCTAATCAGACTGTTGACTAAAGTTCATTTCCTGAAATTAGAAAAACTAAAAAAAAAAAAAAGTTTCCAGTTTTTCTAACACACTGAAAAAAAAAATGTTTTCGGTTTTCGTTTACTGTTTCCATTTCTTAATCAGTATATGTACTATAAACAGACTTTCGATTCAATATCAAAAATCAATCTTAACTACATTTGCTACCTTTTTAATTTATAATTGATTTTTTAAAAATGCCTTTAATTATTCAGTGTGGCCCTGAAATAAAACTTCGCGATGTAATTATTCACATGAAAAGAAGATAAACATTCCTTCGAAGAAATTTTGAAACATGCTTAGTTTTGTAGTTACAGGCGCTCAAAGTTAGTGCGGTATCGTTGGAAATGACGTTATATTTCAAAAAATTATGACGTAAGCAGTATCAGTTTAGCAATTGTTTATGATTGGCAAATGCAGCTTAGAGAGAATTTCTACGCTTGCCTCTTTTAAACATATTGATTCCTTGACAATGAAACTCTTACGTTACAAAACCTTTCAATTCGGTACTCCTTACTTACATGGATAGTCATTGCTTACATGGATGTACCGGATACTTCGATTGTGATTCGCAACCGTTCCAGCCTGCGTTATTATTTGTGGAGTTATGACGTCATTTCTGACTATGTCGCCTTAACTTTGAGTGCCTGTAGTTTCAAAACTAGTCATATTTTGAAATTTCTTTAAAGAAATTTTTTTCTTGTTTGAATGTAAATAATGACCCCGTCCCCCCGAAGTTTACGCCATTATTTCATAGACACAATATATATGTAACAAAAAGTACTAGAATAGATTATACCTTAGTATGTCTTTCTAAAAAATACATTTTGAGTCACGTTATGCCGTGCTATACACAAAATATGAACTTTATTTTCTTATTATATATATATTTTTTTAATATCAGGTGCATCACTTTGCTTTTTCCTTGTGTCACATATATTTTGTTATACACAAAATATGAACTCAAAGGTTTGTACTTTTAAATGTAATTTCCATCCCTTTCCGTTTAAACTGCTCATTTTATCTGTTATTGTGACGAAATTTCGTTTTTAAAGCGCAAGTAACATTCCCTTATTATCTTCCGAAAATTGTCCTTGAAACTTTTATTCTGATTCCACTTGGATATCATAGAATGTTCAACACGGAATACAAAATTGACATTGTGTCACTACGTATTATGCTTGGTCCAGGAGATAAATAGCTTGATTACATCGCCGAGTGTCTAACTAACTTCGCTCGTGAACAAAACGTGCCAAATGAAACAGGGCGATTAAGATTCTCGTAGACAGTTTGACCCGTCGTCAGAAGGGCTTAACGAAAGCCAAGTTGGTGACGTGAACAAAAGGGATTCAAGTAGTTGCTTGTAGTAGGATAGGATGTTATCAGAGTACTAAAACAAACATCAACAAAAAGAATAATACAACTCGCATATTATGTGCATGAAAAATACAAAGTATGAAAATGGTCCTATTTTTGTAATTTGTATTTGTTAGAAATGCATCTCTATCTTCTCAAAATAAACTAATAAAAAACACTAACATTTTATACCAGGTTGTTCGGATTCGCATTCGGGAATTTTGATACCATCAATGCACCATCATGAATGAATTTTTCCAGGGATTTTCCTCAGACATATCAGGCAAATGTCGGAATTGTACTTTCAGATTAGGCTCTGACCGACTCCATCCCGCATCCTTTCCCCTTTCCTATCCCATCCTGAGCCATAGCTGTCTAAAAATCATAAAGAAATTCAAATTCAAATACCACCTTATTAGGAAATAAATGGATGTTTTCATGATTCAGACTTCTACTAGAGTTTTAGAACGGAGTAAACATGACTGATCCATCCAAAATAGTCTCCGACAACAGCGACTTATCTCTGCCAACGATTCATACGGATCTCAATCCCATTTCTCAAGAAAGATTGCTCCCGTGACACAGTGAAGTCCAGGGAGGTACTTTCTTCACTATCCCTATTTTTTGAAAACTCTGTCCGTCCTAAAACTAAGTAGACGCCTGAAGACCTCACAATATTGCGGTATGCTTCTGCCGCCATACCCCAGTTTCAACTCATGCAACATAATTACCCGGGAATCAAACTATTCCAACATATAGGCTGAGAGCAGTGTAACATTTCCTACGACACCTGCAGATACACATCATATGACATGAAGGTTGTCTGTTACTGTAACATTCAATGGATATTATTCTAGGTCCATCTGTCCTCTAGAACAGGAGTCGGGAAGGCTCGAATGTAGACATTGTGCCTGTCAAACATTTATTTTCGAACAATAAGTTAAAAGCACCAACGTTCTAACATTTTATGCCTTCGGGCCAGACGACATGTTTGCTGCGCCTTATTTAGAGTATTTTAGACTATTTTACTTACAACGTTAGAGCAGTTACGTTGTACAGGATGTTTTAAAATCACACGGACAAACTTCTGTCTACATTGCGGAATTTCGAAATATGCATTTTTGGATACTGTAGATTTAAAGTCTTTGACGGCACTATGCCGCATCATCTCTACTTTTCTTAGCGTTGGAAATATGAAACTCTAAAGTTCATTTTCCTCACGCTTTCAGTAACCTGTAGCTCCAAAACTAAGCACATTTCGAAAATTTGACATAGGAACATTCGTCTTGTTTTGATGTGAGGAATCACCTCCAGAAGTTTGTTGGTGTAATTTTAAAATCCCCTGTAATATCTCTAAAATAACTCATCACAAGTTACTTGAAATGTATACAGTTGAGTTACTTACTAAAGAATGAGTTATTTGAGGCGTCCACTTCCAAACGGGTTCTTGTCCCCAAAAATTTAAATTGAGATATTAGCATTGTTTAGTTTATTTTATAATTTCTTTTTTGTACATTAGTAAGATTTTGCGATTCCAAATGTCTCTAAATTCATTTAATTATCGTAAGAAATTAAAGGACAGAATCATAATTAACAGTACACTTTTCCAAGAAGGTAAACACTATCTAATACTTCTTCAACTTTACAAGATATTCATAGTTACACATTTGTCCTAGATTTTTGTTAAAAAAAAAAGAAATGTATAACAAGTGTTTTGTCAGTTTCCCAACATTTAATACTTACTGTTAGAATGTTTCTCCACTATAATACAGGTTCACATTACGACTATTGCTGAGTTTCAGATTCAGATTGAGACCCTGTATATTAGTAGAGAAAATTTCTAAGTATTCATGGCTTGAATATTTTGGAAACTGAAGACTTTCTGATTCTTGTTAATAACGTTATTCCTGACTTTATTAGAAACTTTTCTGACTTTTTTCCAGGCAACTGGAGAGAATAACAGAGGTTTTTAGATTAGGGTTCGAAGTAAACGTTTTCTTTCACATTTCAAAAGCTTTGTTTTAGAAATGCATTCATGCATAAACTGTAGGAAACACCATTTGTTTTGTTTTTACTGCTCTCAGAAGAGTTTCTTTTCCCATTACGAAAACTAAAAGAATGATAAAAGAGAGATTTCACGGTAGAGTTAACTCTTTAATGATCCAGAACCGTTACATTGACTTCATCAATGAAAAAAAAAAGTTAGAACACCTATTTCACTAGTACTTTTCTTGCATACAATAAAATATATATTTTTGCAAACGGTGATTGAAGGATAACCTTCTGAAAACAAATAATATTGAACTACACGAATAAAATAAGGTTTTGTTCTGTATTGGCATCAGAACCGAAAAAAATAACAGTTTTATAATTAGCGTTACAAGGTTACCGTTCCTTTCATCGTTTATTTCTGCTCAGATCTCGTATCGTTAAGGGCAATGAAAAGCCATGATGTACGACAAGAGATGGCAGCACTATCTCCGTATATGTCTAATGTATTTTTTATTGTTGCACGAAATTTCAATGTTGCTCCTACAAATTCAAGCCTAGAGAGTTCAAACTTTCAGGAAAGCAAGTTTATAACCAAATCAAGAGTTCTATCCGTGCCGATTTTTCATTTTCTTTCTTGTTCATTGTTGTTATGGATATAACAATGAAGCATTTTCAACAATGCTTTAACAAAAAATAGTTGGTACCAGGGAGGTTTGGGGTCAATTGCGGGCCTCGTAGATGTAAATTGATGCTTATTGTTTTGTAGGAGTTACCGTTTTCGAGATACGAAACCTACCATGATCCAAAATCGATCTTTTGTATGAAAACTATGCACTTTTTTTAATATGCAGCCTTACAAAATAAGTGATATCAGTACAAGAACACCTTCGGGATAAAGGAAAGAGTGAAGCAAGAATTCTACTCACAAAAGAAGAGATATCCATTTTGCGGGTTACTTTCTTTGTGGGGAAGGGAGGATACTAAGTATCTAAATTTTATTACAAAAGAAACGATTCCGCCATAGTGACACAAAGAAAGTCACTCGCAAAATGGATATAACTTCTTTTGTGAGTAGAATGTTTGCGTCACTCTTCCCGTTACCCCGTAGCAGTTCTTGTACTGATATGCTATACGAAAGATGTGATTTTCACAGTTTTAAAATGTAAATAGAGTTAATATTTGAAGATCGGTTTGATGGCAGTGACAAATGAGGAATTGATAAGTCCAGAATTTCAAGTATGTAGCTGGGACGGATTTTCATACTTGAGACAGGAGGATTATTTTGATGCCAAACTCTTTACAAATATGCAATTTATCTGGTTAGCAAGCGATCGGAGAGAAATAAAGATTTAAGTTTGATACAGTGTTGAAGTTTGATTGAACAAACTGGTAACGAACATGAAAAAGCTATAGTGATTAATATGTCAGGTAGGGTGTTATTTGTCATCACAAGAGGTAGGGGGGAAGAATTTAATAACCAAGCATATCCGCATCTCTTAGAGTACTGGACATAAATTCATTGAGTTACCTCATACGTAAAACAATTCTATGGTGCCATAGGGGACTACGGGAAGCTCAAGCTCAAAAATCTACCTAAGCTTCCCTTGTCGCCTCTAGTTTTGGAAGTGTTTGTTCTGGTGTCTAACTTCAGACATATATCGAGCACTCCAGCATTGTCAAGTAGATCCATAGAGTTGCTGGACAGCACTGGCGCAGTCAGTGCATCGAGAAAATCAATGCCCGTAAAACAAAATTGCTAGTCAAACATTGTGAGATGCAATATGCGCATTCCATTGAACAGTACGTGACGATACTAGAATGATTGGTTAGTGTCAAAAGATATACGCCAGAGCAAACATTTACCCCTGATCGTCTACTTCCAGTCTAAAAGAATATGGACTAAGTTCTAACTCAGTCTTTACGCTTGTTATCGCTGCGTGGCCATTTTTTATTTATGTCTTAGTTCTTTAGTTATGCTCGTACCGGACTGTGCATATAATAGTACACGTTGTAAATAATAATTCCTTTTTGCAAGAATTAAGATATAAATAGAAAACGGGTCGCATAGCAATAACAAACGTAAAATCCTGAGTTAGGACTGAAAGTTTTTTGATATTGGTTTAGACTGCAGGCGGGTGATAGTGATTATCTGTTGCCTCCACTTTCTGGCTTTCATATATTCAGTAAATCTTTAATGGCTCCGATCAGTCGAGTATCGCTTTTAGATAGAGATCAATGACGCGTACAAAAGAATTGTTTTGTAAATATTTTGTGAAAAAGATTTTCCCTCCCTACAGGAAAACAGGTACTGAGCTGCCTGGGAAGACACACGAGGTGCCAGGAATTTTTCCCCCTTTCCCACCCTACAAATAACGCCATGACGACAGAAAATATTGAATTAAATTGAATTAAATTGAATTGAATTGCACTCAGTGTGTCCAGGATCTGGTGCACAGATTATTTTTTTTCTTAAATTTTGTTTTGCGTTACATTATCATCATTTGATGAGTGATGGCATTGCCATGCTTGATATTTTAATTATGACATCCTATAATTTCAAGACACTAGAATCTTTTTGTTGTTTTTGTTTTTACTTTGCATGTAACAGCAACTTACTGACGTTCGTCGGAACATTGCAAGAATACAATAAAAACTTTGTTTCAAGTTGTGACAAAACAGTTGGCAAAATGTACGAAATAAATAAAAGGTATGTAGAGTAGCGATTGCCTGAATTATCCGAACTTGTACAGATGCAATGCAAAATATTTCAGAATGCAAGGAGGACATTCCAGACACTCTATGTGCACCTCGGCCTAAACATTATATAGAGTTCGAAAATGTCGAAAAATTAAATAAAATCTTTAACAAAGTGGTTTTTTTTTAAGAAATATTTGTCGGTAAGCTTACTGGAATACCTAAAAGTTCCGTATTCCGACCAAGGATTTGGGCATAAAGATTTATGCATGCTACGTACTGTAGACGCTGACTGATAATCAAAAGACGCCAGAATTGAGCATTGTAAAGACATGCTAAGAATGTTCCTTGTGGCCACAAAGTGCTTGAACACATATTCACCAGATCTGGTTCCAGGTGATTTCTGGTTCTTTACTACCAAATTTGAAACTGACTCTTTTGCTCCACTGCCATTTTTTCGAAGATCGTCGGTAAGGTCACAACAAACAATATAGATACACTCAGTGTCTTGAATTTATAAAAGGTCATTATTGTAATTTTAAGCGTTTTAGGGCCACAACTCATTACTAGATGTCATTGCAAAAGAAGGCAAAAAGTCAGTCCCACAGATCCAGGATACATGTGTATTTATGACCTTTAGGAATCTTTGAGTCAGATCGGGATAGGGAAAGGGGAAGAATGTGAGAAAAAAGTAGGTCAAGGTCTAGTTTAAAGGTACAGTTCAGGAATTAGCCTAGAGTGACAGAGGCCCTGGCTAAACTTCAGTCTGATGTCTACCTTCTACATTCTAACCCAGGGCCCTTAGAATGCCAAGGCAAGGATGTATCAAGTGAGTCACGAACAGTTAGTAAGAGAATAGTTTAGTCAGTATAAGTATACTGACTAGCAGCCCCAGAAATCAAACCCAATACCCCTATTACACTCTTCCTTTTGTTTTGAACAAATTGAGGATCTTCCTGAAACTGGAATACTCACTACCCTATCAGGATAAACATACATAATACATTGATCTGTACGTACATTGCTTATTTATGTGACATTTTCTCCTTCCAAGACAAACAGGATTTCTAATTCAAATCCATTTTTCTAATGTTAGAATTACCAACATGTTCTAAAACAATACAGGGCGTTCTTCAAATAATGGTACAAACTTCAGGAGAAGATTAAAAAATAAAATAGTAACCACTGGCGTAACAGGTCGATAGGTCCTGAGTCTGCCCCAACGCCATCTGTCCGCGTTTGGTGGAACTGCGTCTACCTGGCTGTGTGGTCAGCACTGCGCGTCACCTAACTACGAACAGGCGTATCAGGGACTTCCTAGACCGATCAGGAGATGATTATTAACGTTAAATAAAAAATAAAGTTCCTTTGAGGAATTTCCGAAATTTGATTAGTTTTGAAGATAGAAGAGCTGGAAGACATGGCGGCATCGTCATCAAATGACATCATAAACAGAACTTAAATAGATGTTTCGGGTACTACTTCGAGTGTGATTTGCTAGGCTGACCCCGCATACGCCCCTTGTCGAGATATGACGTCATTTGTAACGATGCCTCCGAGACTTTAAACAGGCAGACATGCATGCATAGATAAATACATAGAGAAATAGACAAGGAAAGACCTGAAACATCTTGTTTTGCTTGAGAAATACGTGCTATTCGACATAGACAACTCAATTGACTTGAGTATTAGATGCCTTAGGCTAAAGGCCATAAATAAAATTCAAATCTAATAGGTAACTAAATATATATACTGCTAACTACTGGCTACTAAATATACATAGATCTTCCCCGTACATATACAAGAAAGGACAGACTTTTACAATGTTGCCATTTACACTTCATGAAAATATCTGGTTAACAAATTTTCTTCTAGACACTGAGAGAAGAAAACTATCTGAAAGTATAAAGGATAAAGAAAAAACGATCTGGTGTTAAAACCAGAAAACGCAAGTGCATTTGGGAAAAGGCAAGTCAGGTGGGAGCTATTACAGAAAAGAATGGAAGAAAATTTTCCAATTTCTAAAAGAGTTTTTTTGGGGGGTTCCAGTGAAACTGGTTTCCCCTTCATCTGTCATTTTTACATATACAACTAATCAAAACTACCTGAAGAGGTAGAAAATAGAATTTCATCTTTCTTTCTTCAAAATATTTTCATTCCAACATGAATACGAGTCTTTCGATTGTATAAAAAAAAAATGAGCGGAGGGGGGGGGACAAAATTACAGTACGTAAGAAACTATTGGAACATATCCAATTTATCACAACTGTGTTTGTCTTTCGTTCTACCTGCCAGCCATCTAACAATCGATAATGGAAAAGAATGAAAGAGTTCGTCTTTTTTTTTTTTCATTCTTTCGATGCTGTAGGCGAAGAAAATCGATTTTCAGTCCGTTGCTTTTATGCAAGTCAACAGAAATAATATAGGGACAAGAATGCACTAGAAAACAAAAAGAGAAGAGATTTTTTTTAGTATATGGCGTGTAAAAAATATCTGGGACCGGAAAGATGAATTGAATAAATATTTTTGTTCCCATTCAGGATATCGATTTGGCGAAAAATCTTGCATGTTTAAAACTGATCCTTTTTTTTTTTTTAAAAAAAAGAAGGGTAAACATAAAAAATATAATTTAAATCTTTGATACAAGTTGGCCTCTTTTTAAAGTAAGAAACAAATGCATTAGTCTTGATGTTTTCTTTTCCTTGAAGTGAACCATAAAGTCTCTTTACTGTCTGTTTCATGTTCATTCATTAGTTTGCTTAATCTAATCCTACTGCACACAACCTAACATTACTTAAGCTAATCGACCGTTACTTAACATAATCTTATTTAAATAAACTGAACCTTACTTAACTTTGTCTTAGTTAACTTAACCTTACTTTAACATTATAAACTTTTTATCGGCTACGCAGCTATGCCTTAGGTTAATCACAAGCCTTACGGGTTACGTCACTCGGCGAGCTCTCTTCCGGAAAGCAGAAAGGAAAAGTGGCGACCAGTGTCGTTGTCTAGGTACCGAACTAGCATTTACTGGGTGAAACTGAGGAAAACCCTGAAAAACCTCAGTGAATTGTGCCGGCATCAGGATTCTTTCCTTCCCGGTCCGAGATTCGTGACCGCCTAGACGATGGAGAATGAGTGAAGTATAACTAAAAGTAATATTCTGAACTTGGTTAACTGTTTCAACATGTATATACCAGTATAAATGTCAAACATCGCATCTTTCTTATTTTAGGGCACGATAATAATAACACTTACTTGTATCACATCAAACCTAATATTACTGTAGGAGAGGTGAATACTAAACTTCGTAACCAGCAATTCGTGACAATACCACAATATTAAGAAAAATGCCTTAATAATAAGTACTTTGCACATTGTGGTGTTATGTGGAATACACAACGTCTAGAAGAAGCGTGTTTAGAAACTTTAGTGTTAAATATGTTTGTAGCGTCATCTTTAGGGAAACGATTTTGTTTGTCTGCATGTCTGTACAATAAGCTCCTAGCCTATAGCGATCAGTCGCAAATGATTTTAGAACATATTCAACTAATTTAATCAAATGTAGCCATCCAAAATTTTGTAGCTTTACTCCGGAGCATTCTCGTAAACTCACAATTTGTTTCTTAATGTTAATTGGTCAAGTATGGATGCATATAAGAAAAACATAACTTTAAAGAACCATTGTTAATTTGGTACTTCAATTGTGAGTACTATTGGCGTTGTTATTAGGAACATAAACGTTTTGACGTAATATCGTTTACACACCGACCTTGCGTATGGTAGGCCTCTAATTGTTGAAATATACAAACAAATTGATCATGGCTTTGACCGAAACTCGAACCAAGATTGTCCTTAGCTTTAAATGACTAAATCCCATAAATTCAGTTCAATTCGAACCCAGATGTTCGAGTTGCTGGTTGGGTGCAGTGATTCTGCCAACCCCCATGTGGAAGAATCACCCCACAAATTCTTAATCGCACCCCCAACTATAGAATTTTTAAGGTCAAAACTCGATAGAAACCATGCAAAACTCCACTTTCATCATCCAGATTTTGACTTTACACTCTCCCATCTTTCGTTAGTATAAAAGTTCAGCTTAAGTTGGGGGCATCCAACAAAAGCTTCAACCTTCTGCGGAAAACGTCTCCAAATATAAGAAAACGAGTTACGCTTTAAATACGTGTCGATAATGCATAAAGAATGCGCATTTTTGTGAGTGAAACATAGTAGAGAACTGAAGGAGTGTTTAACAGTAGTAAAGAAGTAGTTTGTTGGAATGGGAGTTGGTGTGAAAGAGTGTGATTAGACTCATTAGAGGTGTGGAATGGGCCCCACGCTCTGACTTTAAATATACGAAAGGTCATATCAATTCTTCCATGAGTTCTTACCTCTAAAATGGAATATAAATCTTTTAGAAGGTATGATTACGCTTCTGATTAGTCCTGAACTCTTGTGTACAAATTGGAAAATTTTCCAAGATATACTAATGGTGTCTGACAATTTATTACAAACTTTATATATTTTTTATTTTTCAAGTTTTACGCACACAGCGTACCTAAAATAATGTAGTTTAAACAAATTGGTTATGTTGCTTGAAAGGCTGAACTTGATATATTACCCCGAAATACATTTGATTCGAATCAATTCTTGGCTTATCTCAATGTGAAGAGTTACTGAGCTAATTAATAAGAAATATCAATTTGGATCTTTCCTTTTTAATATTACACGTGAAATTCCAAATTCATTTAAATTTCGTACGAAAGTAGACAGAAACATGCGGTAATTAACAGTGAAAAATTGTATATAATGTTATCTTTTACAACATTATTTTGCAGAAGTAAAATATTGATAAACTCCTCCAACTAGGCTATTTTTAAGATATTTTTACCTGCACATTTTCTCTAGCGTTTCAAAATTAGAAGTGTATAACTGTTTGGGTCAATTTCCTAACATTTATGATACATAGACAAGAACCCGTCTGGAAATGGACGCTTGGAAAGATTTTTGCTAGTCTCTTTGTTTCTCACATAGTTTACTAATTCCATATTTTGGTCACGTTTGTTTTCACGTGTTTCGAAGTACGTTTCTTACGTTTTATTAAAAGTGTTGATAATTTTTATACAATAATTAGAAATTACATTTGCTTCAAAAACAAGCTGGTCTTGATATCATCAACAGCATTTGTTTTTACCCGGAGATACATTATTACCCCATTTAATTTATCTCAATATAGCCGAATGTATGAAGAAATTTCCTGTGATATAAGCAACACGTTAAAAAGCTGCATTTTTCAGCGCTTTCATCAAGATGAAACACGCTACGTCTTGCTGGTAAATCTCCCCCCCCCCTCCCGCTCTAGCCCTCAGTTTCTCGCGAGGCTCGGAATAACGTGGAAGTAGGATATTACTGCCAATAGTACCAGTCTGCGCTCACGATTGTGTTCGCGAAAGAACCTCAATCAAGTTAATTTGCCCCGGGCCTCAACTTGCCCTACGCCGCCACTAGTGGAGAGATTTGATTTCAATATCAGCAATGAGTAGACGAGAAATGTTTAATACATTCAGAAAATTGACCACATCCAACTAACAACTGAAAGAAACAGGTTCGAGTCCCAGTCGTGGCAACGATAAAGTTTTCAGTGTATATTTTAACCTCAAAGGTTAAGAAGGCAAAACAATGCCTAGAGTTAATGGTATACCATGAATATTTATTACTATGAACAGACTAGAGTTCATAGAGGATATTTTATGTTTACCTACATTTAAATTCTAATTAATTAATGTAAACTGAATAAACAATGTTGGCATTTAATAGTGAATGTAAGTAGATGATCCTTTAGTGTTAGGAAAAGTGATACTTTCGGATGAACTACAAAATTTTGTTTCACTCAATTTGATAGTTTCTCCGTGAGTATACCCTAGAACAGGAGTCTTCAATAATTTTCTCATAGGGTCCAAATTGATGGTAATATCGCAATAACAAAGGCCTTTGCGGTCAAGTTGAGTAGGAGTAAGACAGAGTAGTAAGATCAAGCGGCATAGCGTTGGCTTCGCATCCGGCAAGTCATGGGTTCTGTACCGGTTGTCGACAATCATGACTGAGGTTTCATTTCAGTCATACTGTACAAATTCCGGGATGGTACCTTCAACTTAAACCTTTGTAGACTCATTCCGGCATCCTTTCCACTACACGATTCCGCTCTGAGCCATAGATGTCTAAAGGCCATAAATACATTAAAATAAGATAGTAAGACAGTAGAATTATTGGTTATTTTGTATAATTGTGTAGATACAAGAAAATGGAAAATAATTACAGCGTAAATTAGTATAAACTCATATGAAACTTCTATGCTTGTTTCTTGTATTTCAATTATTGTAGTTACTAGTGTAAGTATAATACGTTCACACATCACTCTTGTCATTGTTTTAAGCGTTGTGCCAACAGTCGATGAGTAAATTCAAACCCAAATTCGTATTAAACCATGGTGATCCGGGAAAAAGGTTTTCGGGGTCCGGATCTGGACCGGACTCCGCCATTTAAAGATCTCTAATCTCGAACCATCTTCATCTGACCGCTACAGGCTCAGAGACTATTCTTACAGCCAGATAGGCAGAAGAAAAACGAAAGAAAAAATGGTAGTCTAAAGAAACCACTAAAAACAGATTTAACGTTTTATCGCCAGGCTTCCTCCATTAATGTTGTGAACTGTACAGGACATCACACTGTGTTGGGGTTTTATTAATATTAGACTATCACTATTGCCACGCTGGTTGTGAAGTTATTGTGTGTGTTTTGAAACCTCCCATACAGCTATGACGCTATTGTGTCTGTGTTATGACACCTTCCATACAGCAATGTTAGGTTGGATGCATAAGCATCAGGCAAGAAACAAGTATGTAGTATGGGCTGTTAGTAATACAGATTGCTCGGAATGACGAACACTAAAGAATATTGAAGATCTCGTTAATTGATAATAGAGTAACAAATAAGGAAACATTGATAAGGATTGCAGGGACATCATGTTTGTAGAGCACTAACTCGTTTGTGGGACAGTTGGATAGGTCATGTCCAGATAGTGCTATCAGGTTCCTGTCGCAATATTTCCCTCGAAATACTTAAATTTCCCGCCTGCTAAATTTACCGTCAAAATCACTGAAGATAAAACAAAATCTGTCAAAAAAGATTCAACAAAATCTCCCGACTTTTTTTTTGTCTATTTTTCCTTTTCAAACTTAGTGTGGCTCAGATTTTCCCGTTTCCCGGGAAATTTCCATTCACCTGACAACACTTTGTTCTGAGGCATGAAAGCCATTACACGTAATACTTGAATGTTCTGTAGAGATAAAAAAAATGTAAAGCAAGACCAAGAATTTACAAAGTGAATCGTATTAGGCAGAGGAGAAAACTTATCTAATTGTAAAACTTAGAAAGAATTACTATAGTAATAGGAAACAGAAACCATACAAGATATGATCAAAATCAACCAAAACTTTGTTCAAAATATACTTTAATGGTGAAAACGAAATTAACTTTTGTTTACAATGAAGGGAACAAGTTAGATTGGAGCGGAAGTTTAGTGCATATTCGGTGATTTAGTATCATTCAGTTTCAAAAATATATTGAATATATATTGCGAACTCTGGTGTTCTACTAGAGGATTAAAATTTACGTAATATTACCTTCACACAAATTAATTCGCTTCTAAAGCAGCTCCGTTCATGAATAATACGAAAACTGTAAGTAGGTGGCAGTACAAGCTCACACGCTTAGTTTATTAGAACTGAACTTGTTTCCCTAAAAGTTTCATTTTTCAAATTTATACTGCGTGGGATGCAATATTTTAGGAGTATTTATTTATCGTCCAACGAATAAATATTTGATAACCACTTGTCTGTTTTGTTAAGCTAATTGGAAAAGCTCGGAGCTGTTTTGATGCTTTTATTTATATTTCAATAACCTTTATGATAAATTAGCAATTCCTAGTATGTTTTCTTTTTATGATAAAGATTCACAAAATTGAATGCATTACTACAGTGGGAAAATTATAACAGCGAATGGATTTCAGTTAACTGAATAGTAAAAAAACATTTGTGTAAAATACACAAGCATCAACATTAAAATTTTTCTGTTAAATTTAATAAATCTAATGAACAATTATAAGAATAGTCTCTGCAATTATTCAACGATGTTTAAACATTAAATTCAAAGTTCCAAATTCCTACGAAAGTAAATGTTTTTCTCAGTCACACAGAATTGTTTCAGTGAGGAACAAAATGTAATGTATAAATCAAATTTATAATAAGCTTGAATATGGCGAATTCTGTACTACTTTTTGTATATACATTTGTTAATTTATGTAGGATTACTAGGTTTCTGAATTCTTAATTGTCAGAACTTACGATAGGGTCGTGTTGTTGGTGTAAGATGACTGTGTTTCTGAAAACCTAATTGGTTGGTTTAGCTTTTTGTTATTGGTGAATAGAAACGAGATGAGAATAGGAGGGGGTTAATGTGGTGGTTTTCTTTATGCCTCAGAACGTGAAAAATGGTTGAATATGGTGGAACTCCATCCATGTCAGTTGATGGAATAATCTTGTTCTTTATTACGAAATATTGTGGGAATATTTGAATTCAAGAAATTATTCTGTATATTCGAATATATTGTTTTCTGGAAAGTGAATAACCAGTACCAGATTAGAAATATATTACACGTTGTGAAGTGAAACGATAATAATAGTGGAATCTATTGGGAAGTTGTAGTGTTACTTAGCTATTTCTTTGTGATGTCTGGTGATAGAGAAGAGAAATAGTAAATTTATTTCTACAAAAGTCTGTTCCAAGAGAAACAAAGTCTTTAAGGAAAAAAAGTATCGTTTTTTGAAAATGTTTTTTTTTATAAGAAAATTGTGATTACGACCTTATAAGGTTTATCGATTTGAAGAATATTACCTATATGATAACCCAGGTAAATTTGTTTTTCTACTATATATAGCTTTTCTATAGGGTAAGGTACTTGCTTCAGGACCCTGTTAAGAATATTGATTGAACCCTATGTTAAGGTTTATAGAACTTTTAGGAGATTATTGTTATTATTTATAACTTAAAGGTTAAGTTCTTAAATTCAAAGTTTTGAAAAAGTTTTATTATTCTTTTCATTTGTGACTTAATTGATATAGAAAATTTCATATCCCCTTCCTTAATAAGGTTCAAGAGGTTTTTCTTATAACTCCAGAATATTTCGTTTTGTTTTATTTTCGTTTGTAATATCATTCTTCTAAAAGAAAAGAGAAAAGATATACAATAAACCTAACATATTTTGTTCCAATCTTAAGTTTTATTTTCAAGAAGTAGCTAGTTTTATTAAATATAAGGAGATTTCTTCAGTCTTTATTCAGTATTTCTGACAGGTTAATAGAGGATCTACTGTATTAAGATAAATGAGTATTAATATATTATGTTTATCAAAAATGGATAATATGGTCAGATTGGACCAAACGTATTCAAGTCTGAATTGAGGATTTCCGATGAATGTTTGCCAATTTGTCATTCTATCTGGAAATACTTGGTGGTGTAATGGTGAGTTAAAAATCATAGTAATATTACTGTACAAAAACTGTACTTAAAATCTTCATCGGGATGAATCAGCACGTCCACGCGATGACGTTTTACCTCGATAGATGTCTGGTCAATCTGGGTAATGAAATGTTATCAACACAATCGCTGTTTTCTGTATTGGCTTACGTTCTGCAGACACTATGTAGTGATATATGAACGACATTACCGATTGGACTGGCCCACCGAGAACCCTGATCTGAACCCACTAAACACCCCTCTGCAACAATCGGACTATTGGGTCACGTCTAGGACAAAACGTTCACTACTAAAATACGCTGTACGATGTATTGAAGCACAATGGTGGTAATGGCAATTGGAAACTTACTCTAACATCTGGAAAGTTTACTTTTGAGAGCTACTATAGTGATCTGAGACATTACATATCGAATTATTTCATCGTGTCTGCAGTGGATGAAAGATTTAGCTCGTCGGATTGGAATAAAGGGATTCCGGGCTCGATTCTCGGTGCGGATACATTGACCATAGTTGTTCGTAAAGCACTGTGCACATATTTGTCCAATGGAACGAATCTTGCCAATGGATCGTCATGTTACAACCTGCCTCCGGACAAAACAACAAAATCATCACATCGGATACGACACATCTTCTAGGCAACGTTGCATTGTGTATGGTCATGAAAGTAGAGAAGTTTCTACGTGTGTGTGTATGTATAGCTAGAACGGCCTTTTCGTCTCTTGTGAAATTACAATTTTGACACAGAATATTTAGACGTTTCTTCAGAGTTGTAAATATCTCTTCCCACTGCTGTAAAATTAACATTTTGGCACTTAGAACATTTAGGTGTTTCTCTAGAGATGGAACGGTTTCACTTGTAAAATCCCAATTTTGGCACTTAGAACGTGTAAGTGTTACTAAATAGCTGAAACGGTCTTTTCTCTCGTAAAATTGTAAATTTGGCACTTAGAACCTTTAGATGTTTCTATATAGTTGGAACGATCTTTCTCTCTCTTTTAAAATTCCAGTTTTGGCACTTAGAGCATTTAACAATTACTTCCTGCAATTATGCTCACATTGAAAGCAACGGAAGCACAAAGTTGTTATCTGGTGAATAGATTATCTGTGGTATTATTATGCCGCTTTGACTGGGCTATTGGACAAAATATAAAGAGGACCGTTTCTTTACTTAGGCTACTGCGTCTTCTGTTGTTAGAAAGTGGAAGAAAAAAGAAAGTCTTGACTTTCGTAAGGAACAGGAGGAGTTAAGTGATGTATTGAGTTTGTAATCCTGTCATTTCACCCCCACACTTCGATCTCATAAACCGCTTACGGGAGTCGCACCAGGTCAGGGAGTCTAAATATAGCAGCACCGATCAATAGGCCCTCTCTTCGTTTCGCCCTAACACACAACATTGCCTCCGCTGGCTAGGGAATCCGAAATGTCTCCCACCTCCATTACTACCGTAGATCCCCCTCCTCTTTACTTTCAACCTACCTACACACAGAAACGAAAACTCCAAGAGGAACGTAGGGCGAAATTAATTTCGTTGGCCTCCTCCCATACGGAGGCCATTGTCTAGTAACAAATATGTAATATATATATATATATATATATATATATATATATAGATAGATAGATAGATAGATAGAGAGAGAGAGAGAGAGAGAGAGAGAGAGAGAGAGTGGATCTCACCACATGTTAGAAATCCCGCACGAAATATATCACATGCATTTTTAAGAGAGTCTATAAGCAAGATTCCGATCTGAAATAATTTTGAAATAGCCCCGTAAATTATTATCCAACAGTTTAAAACAGAAAATGCTGATATCTTTACCTTAAGAAATAAAAGAAACTCTATGGAGACTAATAGGTGAAGGTATTTCCTCCTAGAACTAAAAATCCTAGAACCATGATATATCATTGAGCTGACCATACTGGAAATTAGGACAGTTATGTAGAGCAACAAATTGTATGATAATCTAGCGTACATACCGATCCGTGATTTATCTCTATATTCAGTATTGAATAAGCAAAGAGTTATTTTTATTGCAATAATAAATCTAAACATAGTTTATATTATTGTATAGACGATTGAAATCAAATAATAAGCCTAGACAGTAAAAAAAGGTTCCTTAAAAATTGAGAAAAAAAAGTTCTTATCTGTTCACGGAGAAACAATTTTCTTAGAAATGAGGTACGAGTGAGCATTCTCATATAATTTAAAATGAGAGTATATTGCTTTGGGGAAAGAAAACTGATCTTATTTCCATAACGGCATGTTCTTTTTTTCGTATGAGATATGAGACTGCTGATATCTCATTTTTAAAAAGATGTTTCTAGGTGCACAGGTAAGTAAGTACCCTTTCTTTTTAATTTTAAGAAATCGTGGTTTGCTTTGTGGTGACTGAAACCGAGAAATGTTAACACATAAAGTAAAGTCTTGTAAGCCACGTTTAGAAGATTTACTAGAAAATCATGCCTTTAATAACATGATAAACTAGAGTGTACCTTGTAAAATTGAAATGGAGCTAATGGAACTGAATAATTATCAAAATTATTTCTAGATACAACAATAGTAATCTGTCATCTTTAGCAAATCTTTTTCTAATTTGTTTATCTGTTAAAATTTCCAGAAATCACTGATAAATAATGTATTTATATAGAAAATATTTTCATGTAAAGAGGGATGAAAAGTTAGTAGAATTGAATCATTCATTTACATATTTATGGAAGGATCTGTACAGGAAGTGAAATCATTTAAGCTTCTGGGAAGTGTTATGACTTGGAATTCAACCCGTATGGAGGAAATAAGAGCAGGATATCTATGGTCAAGAGAGGTTTTTAAACACAAAATGAAAGCATTGCTAACAGTAACAAAAGATGTCAATTGAGCTGAGAAAGATATATTGTATTGAGTGATGGTGTTATATGGCAGCAAAATCTGGGAAAATCTAAAGGAAATTGTACTAGGAAAACTTTCAAATAAAGAAGTGAAACTATTAAGGTAAAATGAACTATAAGAGAGTAAGAAATGAAAAGTATGGGTAAAAATAGGAGAGGGAAAAACTGATGACACTAATAAGAAGCGAAACCTCTTGGTTAGGTCACATATTGCATAGAAACAGTCTGCAGAGAATAATCCTTAGAAGAAAAGTTGAACGAAAAAAGAAAGGTTGGAACATTTGATGACATTAAAAAAAACGGAGGAAGACATAGACAGGTAAAAGACGATAAACAGAAACGAGAAAAAATGAAGAAAATCCAACTGAAACCTGTCAAAAGAGAAGATGAACTAAGGAAGAAAATAATGAATGATACACTCATAAAGCTTAAATTTATTTCCCTTAATTGAGCTTTTGCTACGAACTCTGCAATTCATCCTTGGGATTGTCAGCAGCTTACTGGATATAGGAAAGCTAACTTTAGCCGTGTTGTTTTCTTGCAGAAAGAGAAAGTTAGTTTTCTTCAGCCAGTTGCTAGGAAACTTAGGTGACTGACTGCGTAGAAATGTCCAGTAACGCTACTAAGGAAAATCTGAAATATTCCAGTTTCTTACAACACTCAAAAGAAGAATTCACACAAATCTGTCCACTATTAATCAGAAACACATTATTATTATTATTATTTAGACACCCAGTCACAATTATTATCAATAACAATGTTTTACTAGAATCACATAACACTGACTGAGAATACACCGGTTTATGAGTAAGATCACTGATCTTATTTCCAACCCTGTGCGTTCTCATTTTAAATTAATTGAAAAATGTTCATATCTCATTTTTAAGAAAGTTGTTTCTCGGTACACAGGTAAGATCTTTTCTCTCAATTATAAGAAACCGTTTTTTACAGTGTAAAGCGTTTCTTTAAGGATTTATCAATAATCCAGTAACAGTTTTAATTGGATAATTTGTTGCCTAAAAAAACCTTTCCAAATAACATCTGCTCAACGAAACGCTCTTATTTTTTAAAGAAGTGTATTTTTTCTCAATTCATGTTATCTTCGTTTTTTACCCAATGGGAAAGCAACAGCTAAAATCGAGGCTTTGGAGAGAGGAAAAAGAACTTTGTTTTGTTTAACAGATACGTTATTTTTCTATATGGAGTTAACATAAAATATTCATGAGGATTTTATTTCCAATTTTAGTTCTCATAAATCCTAGGTTGAAAAATATAAATATTACCTTGAACTAAAAAAAGTTGCCTGCACACAATAGATACACATATACTATTGTTTGGTTAAAAAAAAAAGCACACACACACACACACACACACTGACAGAGAGACCATATTCGTACACAAGTATCAGATATGTTACGTATTGTCTTGTCTGTCTTTTTCCCTTTCTCTCTGGATCAATATGCTTTGAAAAATTGATCTGTTCCTTCACAATGGCGTGTCCTGATCTACACCTTGGTCGTCCTCTGTCTCTTTCACCCTTTCAAGAGAATTCATCAGGGACTTAAAGAGAACAGCACACTCAAAGTGGTACCATTCCAACTTTTTTAACTCACTTGTCAGACAGAAAAAAAAGACATTTCAAATGTCCTTCTTACAATTTATTTCCCTATTTATAATATGTGTAATGCGTTCCTGGTAGACATTAAGAAGCCTCGGTACCTACTCCTGTGTGTTTTTTTTATATTTTTATAAATACTGGACAAATGAGAAGAAGCAAGGAAATTTTGGAAAGCGGCCCCGCACAATAATACTTATGAAGCTGTATCAAACGGAGACCTAGTAATTGTTTGTTTTAAATGATAAATTTTAATGTCCGTAATGTCGGACGACATACGTTAGGTTTATAAATGTCTAATCTACAAACAAGATCTTCAAATTTTGGGTGAGTCTAACATCCTTTCTTCTTATACTGTACGTAGTTAAGAAGGAGGTTAAGAGATGGCATTAACTACTTTCAAGTTTGGACCCGCTTTCCAAGATTTTATTATTGTTTGTTGTTCGCCATTTTTACAACATTTTTTAAAATATGAAAAATACAAACTGAAAGAAAATTGAAATTTCTTAAGTTCCTGCATAAATAACTTGAGAAAGAAGCATATTCAGGAAACAAACAGCTAGAAATTGAAAGCACTAAAGATATCTGGAGAGTGTTAGATCAATATAATCAGATCAGATTTTCTCTTTTAAGAACATTTTGATAATTTTCCCCAATTGAGAGGTTCATTTTATTCTTAATTTGCAAAATTAATTGTAATTAATGAGTATGTTTTAAAACCTCGAAGTTACTTGATCTATTTATTTCAAAATCAGTTATCAATACAGGAAATGCATTCCGCAATCTAATAAAACATCTCGTTTCCATATTGATTGTCTGCAGCAAAGCTACTAGAACCTACTTTGAGTAATTAAACACTACAAAGGTACTTCATAGCGTGGTTAAACCGATGAAGCTATTCTATCTTGTATTAAGCAAAACCACATTATTTGTGGAATAATCTAATAGGTAAACAATGAATGTTTTAGCTTAATGAAGGCTTGTTGATTTAATACCACAAAATTCTATTGTACAGAAATACATAAACCAAGTCTTTTAACTAGACATCACAACAAAATGAAAAAGCACACTGTTTTTTATCTTTTGAATTTCTCAAATCAGACAGATTTTCGTCACCGATTATCACTCTTAATCAGTATTTGAATTAATACTAGTTTCCACAGAAGATAAGTCGAATTAGATTGAATTCATCGACTTTAGGCGTTTTGGCTCAGGTCGTGATAGGTTAGGAGAGAGGATTTAGGAACAAAGTCAAACTAAAGGCTAGTTGGAAGGTACTAGCTCGGCACAAGCGTCGTGTTACTGACAACAAATACTACGAAATCTCTGTCAGGATGATCGGCTGTTGGATCCGAACGCAGATCCCTCCGAATACAAAGCTAATGCTGTACCAACTGAGTTAGATATGCTCTGTATAACGTACAAGCTCGAGTGAATCAGTGTTATTGGTGACCTTGGAAAGAAGTTGTGGAACTGGAAGAGAACCCAAGACCTCTTACTGATAACCTATACTACCATAACCAATCAAGCTACGTAGTACACAGAAAAGTAGTCACTTTTCTCGTTATACCTTGAAGAATTTCATCAAGAAGACTTTACCTTGATATATTGTTAACAAAGTGTATTAGAAGTGTTTAAAATGTAATCAATTACAAAAGCTAAGTGTCCAAAAAGCGATACCTTCAGAAAATAACACTAAACTCTGCATATCATCTAAACTTGTTCACAAAATTCAAATAATTTAGTAGAGAGGTGTATAGAAAGGGTAAAATGAGCGTTATTTTTTACAGTGTGTGTAGATATATTCTGAAACACCATCAAATGTAAAATTTTAAAAATCCCTTTTCTGTTGACTGAATGAGTTGGGTTTATTTAAAGGACATTAAGTGTACGTTTTGGAAGTGAAAATACTTGTAGGTAGTCTTGCAATCAAATATAATACATTTTATTGATTAATGTACAGTTTGATTGGAATGATCATATTGGAGACTAAACGCTTCTAATCTCATGAACACACAGATTCACACAAAAAAGCGTATGGAAAAAAATATAGGTTTAAAATCTTTCACTATCAGGTAAGATTGAACAAATACATACCGAAAACAGAGATAACTATTATAAGTTTGCATAAAATGCTGGTTAGGCATGTCAACATTGTGCAATTGCTTCAAGTTACAAGATGTCCCCTCGGCCATTTCACATGAATGGAGTGTACCATGCAATTTGTCCTGTATTCACGTGCAACAAAAAACCTAAAGTTTGATATGACTTTTCTTTGTCTAATAAGGATAAAATTTATATTTCGAAAAGAGCATTTTCGCTTTATTTATAGCCTGCAGAAAATAAATAATTATGCCTAACATCCTGTATTTATACCGGTAAACGGAAGACAATGTAAAGATTCCTTAGTGCTGTATACAAATGTAACACGCTGACACTCTCATCAAAATTTTAATCACTGTGCATTAACTCTATTATGTCTAGGAAAGAATTAACTTTGTCCTCATAAGAGATGCAAATTGCTTGAGATCTTCCGTAAGGTGAACTCCATTTTCAGCTTCAAAAACACCTCGTCCTTTAAGACGAGAAAGCGGTGCCCGTTATAACTACAGCCACTGTATCAGTCAAAACAAGTGTTCACGGACAAGTTGTCCGTTGTATGGTGAGTAAATATGTCGATAAGTAAGAACGTGAACCGAGATTCCGCCAGCATTTTCAATTTGGGGGGTGGGAGTCTAAAGTCAAAATTGGATAAGTTGAGATTTGTACTGTTTTTCTATCGATTTTGACCGTAAAATCTTTAAAGTTGGGGGTCTAGAGAATTTAGTCTTGACATCCCCCACAGGGGGATCTAGCGCAATCTCTGAATGTGAATAAGTAAAAAGAATGTGAATTAGTAATGTATCAAGTAGTAAGTCATTATCTAAGTTAAAAAAATAAAGAGAGAAAATAAAATCATTATCAGGAAAAAGGCACGTGAACTATTAAACCGTGAGTAGTTTTAAGTTAGAGAAGATTCGTCAAATCCGGTAGAGCGCGCTGCCTATTTTGATACGTGGTGGTAGATTTGTAGAACATATAACATTAGCTTGTATACGATTAACAGTAAGATTATAAACGTTGAAGCATCATGTTGTAGTTTGTTGTCCTCTTTCAGAACAATGAGTGATTTAAAAATAGATTTGTATGAGAAATTTTATGCTCACTTATCTATCATGTGTGTTTTGATCAAAATATATGTATAAGTTTTAAAAGCATATGTAATTTCTTCTAAAAGGTTATTGTCATGAATCTAGCTAATATAACCTGGATAACATTTTAACTAATTTTTACTAACGTTATTTCAGTAAAATCGGCTTACAAATGCAGATAAATTGGTATTTCATCCGTCGGTCGTAGCTCAGTTGAAAGACAGTTCACTACCCATTCAGATGGTTCTAGGATCGAACCACCCAGAGCCGGTCATCCTAACAGACTTTTCCTACCACAAAAGATTAATACCGCGGTGGTAACTTCAGACAAGATCCTAGTCAACTTCCCTTTTACATCCCATACCATATGCATGAGAAGATTTAGGAGAGAGGTCCTATGGGGGCGGGGGGCATTACTTTAAAAGCTATCGTTTAGAATGAAACATTTATGGCCATTCTGAAATGACTAGGGGGGCAATGCCTCCCCACAAAAATCCGCCTATGACCATATGCAGGCCTAAGCCAAAGATATCTGAAGGACGAAAATACAATTCACTTCAATACAGATATTATTATATTTTATTTTTACCGCACAACCTCCTCCCCATGTTTTGCATATCTTTCAAATTTACTTAGCGTGTCTTTCCTGTAACGCAGGCTAGCGTCTGAGCCAAATCAGGAATAGATAAATTAATTTCAGAGATGGGTTCAGTAACCTTGATAGGGGCCGTTTTTAATTTGGTTACTCTAAATCCGGCAGGTCCTTTTAATTTTGTTAGCTTTCTACATTGAAATAATTCACTCTAATTTTGGCAAGAGACACTTAAGTATCCTTTCATCGGTGCAGCCGTAAGTTTACACTACAAACCTATTTGTGTTTGTTTTGATAAGGAACGTAGACTAAGGAACACTTTACATAGCTAAAGAAATTTTAAAAAACATAATTGAATCAGTCATTGTTAAAAGGGAATATGTACCATTAAAAATACATAACACATATCTCCTTTTAACACTGAAATTTTTAATTAATTAAACATTTCCTTAACTCTCGCAAAGCTTTGTTAATCCTAGAGCTGTACAGATGCACAGTAAAAACCGGTTTCTTAAAATTGATTAAAATAATTTCTTATCTGTGTACCAAAAAATAATTTTCTTAAACACGTCAGTATTGGCATTTAATTAAAAATGAGAGCACACCAGTTTGGAGATAAGACGAGTGATTTTATTCCGAAAACTGAATTAAATTCTCATTTTCAATTAAATGAGAATGTTCTTATCTCATTTCTAAGAAAATTGTTTCTCGAAGCACATATAAGAATTTTTTTTTCCGCTCAGTTTAAAACAAAAACGGTTTTATCGTGTGGTTTTTCTTTTAATCCTGTATCTAGAGTGCTTAATGTGGATTTTAGTTAGTTAATTGAAGAAAAGTTGAGGTGAAGTTCTCTTAACCATTTTCTACCTACCTTTATTGTTGATACCTTTTAGAACGAAAGTTGTCAAACGGTTGGGGGAAAACAAGTATTAACTCATTTCTGACGACGCTGTAGCGACACAAAGTCTCAAAATCCTTCCTCTCCCTTCTACCTACATTGCTTTCAAAAGGGATAAAGTTAGTTCGGAAATAAGACAAAGGGTTTGAAGATTGAAAGCAATTTTTTTTTTTTACTAAGAAAATCTCTTGAAATCTTTCCCTTGGCGTCAGGTACGTGCATGAAAAAGTTTTTGCGTTGTTAGAATTCACGAAACAGTAGTGAGAATGTGTTAAGAGTCAAGACGAGGTGCCCTAAAAGAGAAGATAGAAAGCAAAACGAAAGGAATAAAACACAAGAATGCCGTAAAGAGATACAGTAGTAGAAACAAATGTATTCTTTGTGTATACACTCAGATTCAACAAAAATGGTGTATGGAAGATGTTTCTTAACGTCTGAAAAAGTTACAAAATTTGAAAATAAATTCATATTGCATATGTTAGATGGTCATGTAATACACCGACAAAGTTTGAGAGTATCTTTGAGTATGATTTGTTAAGTTCATACCACTTACGTCATTATGCGTCGAGCTATGTCATTTGTGATGATGTAAGAAATTAGAAAGGAATTCATTTTGCTTCTACCACTTCCCGTTTCCCCCCCGTCATTTCTGGACTAGAAGTTGTTACATTTGTCAAGTTTTTGCCTGAATTTGTAATTCTCAACCTGGTGTACGCGCATACTAGGGTTACACTACAAATATTGAATAATGGTGGATAATGACACATACGTTAACAGTGTTCTAACGTCCAGGTTACAACTTGTAAAATTAGTTCAATTTTATGACGAGCGACGTAGTACGTCACATTTCCTCAATTTGCTATTTCGCCAAACGATAAGGTGCACTTTCCTTTAAAAGAAATGTGTTGCCAACACACCACTACAAGAGGAGGCGCCCAGGAACTGACACGGGTAAAAAAATGAGAAAAATACAGGACACTAGTTGTTCACACATGCTAAACGAGAATAATAGTTTTTTTCTGCCTGTTGATACGTCGCGACGACTTTAGTATTTTTCCGTTAGAAACAAATGAAGATGGAAGTGATCTTATTAACGATTATTTATGTGAATTACGGGTATGCAATTAAAGTCATCAAGAAGATAAAATATGTATTTCAACTCTGAAGTTTCAAATAAATTAATTTGGTGCCCCCAGGCACTGCAAATAAATTCAGCCATAAATTCCATAAAGATAGGAAAAACATTATTTGGTTTCATAATCTTTCAAAAGGATTCAGTTTCATTCACCAATCATATAAAACACTACATTTTCCATGTTTTTCATCGCTAAATATTGTTTTCAATCTATCGTTTGAAACATGTAGTAGCCAAAGGACCTTTCATTTCGGGTTATATAAAAAAATTCATATAGCTTAAAATTACTAATGCGTTTATAAGATGTCGCATCTTTCTTGAGCTTCATGAATTACTTTAAGAAATATTTGGATTTCAGAACTGATTGTGCTGTTATTGTAAAAGTTACAGGCACTTAAAGCAAGAATTGCAAGGCACTTCAATATAGTTTTCTGGAATAAATTAAGAATTTAACTATCTTTTAAATGGGTTCCTAAGGCATCAAAGGCAGATATGAATTATTTTAATAAGTTTGCATGTTAAGCAAAGCAGGTTTATGTGTTTTAGTTTCCTTGTGCTCATTGTTTTTTGTCTTATATAGATTGTGAACGTCACAAATATGGGGGTGTTATGAGCACGTGTAATTATAAGATACTTTAATCTTAAAATTGAACGAGTATACATCCACAAGTTCCACTAATCTCTCCTTCACTGAATTTGCTATCCACCATTGTTTTCCACCGGTTGCACTGTAAGAAACAAAATGGCTGGTTTTAGGTTGTTTTTACAGTTACAGCTAATGATGGAACCTCCGTAAAACAAGTATAACGAACAAACGACCGTATTTTATGGTGATATTAAATTCTGTGTTGCAAGTGTTTTCATCATAATCAACCTTAGACATTTTTAGACTTCTAAGCTTTTCAAGTTTAAAGACTGAATAGGAACACTCCACATTTACATTGTATACCACAAGCAAGAAATCCTATTAAACTAGGAATTGTGGGGATCTCAGGCTCGATAGCCGGTGTGGAGTCAACTGTAGGTCCCGTACTTGCGACGTCAACCTCATTTGATGGAATACAATGGCAAGTTCTCATCAGTTTACCTTGCCCAGGGTACTTTATTGGGCACTTAAGATAATCAACTTTTTATAACTTCTATATTTTTGTACACTGCTATAAATTTATATACTTTTTGTTTTTTAAAAAAATTCAGAACTTCTTGTCAAACACATTTTCACTAGGACACTAAGTTTGAAAAGAGCAGAAATCTGGAATTGAACTAACGTTGTATAATGCAAAAGAAATCCGTATTCACCTGCTTGCAAAACATGGAATTTTCGTTGCAAAAAAAAAAAATCGAAAAGAAATTGCACACACAGGTACTTTCGTATTCTGCAAGCCTTTTCAATAATCACCTTTTTCTTCTTCTTACTTCTCTGTTCCTGGTTACCCTCTTGAGTCCCTAGCAAAGAACACAGTTCTAGGCTTTTCAGTACCCTAGAGCAAAGTTCAACACATCTTGTATTCCATTCTCTGTAACTACTTTTAAATCTCCATCATCGTTGTTGTGGACGGAAAGTTTTGAAACAAGTTTTCCTCGCTGCGTAACTAACCATTCCTCTTATGGCCTTTTACTGGACTAACTTTGAACTCTCTACCCCACCTTGTTCCTCTCTCTAGCTCTTCTTCTTTGAAAAGATTTGTGTACAACCTTTGTGTTGCCTCACAAAATGGTAACGAAAATGGATTAAACCTTGTTTGCCAACGTTTCTTCCAACTTTAACTCTTTTCGTAAAGACCTTCAAAACAATATGGAGGAGGAGAAGGAGGAGAGGGGTAGAAAATGTGCTAAGTAGTCCACAGATGATGAAGTTAATGCACTATCTATCTTTTATCTAACAAGATAAAGTAACGCAGAAAGCTTTATGGATCACCTTACTTACACTTCCTCAAGGCAAAATTATTCAAACTACATGACCCTTGACCTATTCAAGCATTTCTTTAATAAAAATAATGTTCCGCGGGCGATACAATTATAGACGCATGCAGAAAGGAATATGCCTATTTATGTACCGTAAAATACTGTTCATGATTGCTCATAGATGAACGAAGTACAGAACGAAAAGAAATTCGTTCTAGGAATTAAAGATTATTTTGTTCCAGGAGGTACCAATACGCAAGGAACTCCTAATTTAAAGAATGAGCTCGCTGTTGTTCACCCGATGTAATGTTGTGATTTTAGGACTTTTCTTGAGTGTCACATGGAAATTACATGGCAACACGTTCCAGGAATGACCAATACTTAGTTATCTTTAAAAGACATGCTATTCGGAATACGATCAACGAATAACAAATTGCATCGGCAAAACAAGCCTTACGCTTTATATAAAGAAAGCCTTACGCTTTATATAAAGAAAGCGTTTCGGAACCGAGAAACAATTTTCTTAGAAATGAGATACCAATATTCTCATTTAATTTGAAGTAAGAACATTCAGGTTTAGAAATAAGATAACTGATCTCAATTCCAAATCAGCAAGTTCTCATTTTCAATTAAGAGTTCTCATTTTTAATTAAGAGTTTTCATTTTCAATTAAGAGTTCTCATTTTCAATTAAGAGTTCTAATTTTCAATTAAGAGTTCTCATTTTTAATTAAGAGTTCTCGTTTTCAATTAAGAGTTCTTATTTTCAATTAAGAGTTCTCAGTTCTAAGAAAATTGTTTCTCGGTGCACAGATAAGAACTTTTTCCTCATTTTTAAGAAACAGTTTCTTCCTGCACACTAAATGTTTTTGGAAGATAATAAATTTTCGATTTGATCTCTTACACTTAACAATTTGTACTCTACAAGTATGTAGTCTTATAGAATTAATGTTTGTGGTAACTTAAACGTTGCTTGTAAGTCTAAGGCTTAACAAAAGGTGCCGAACAGAACACTCTCTTGAATCTCTCAAACAAACTTCTGCAAGATACTTCATAGAACATCTCGACAATCTACTTTGTTCCTTTATACCTCCACAAGATAACAAATTGTTCGACAGCCTATCCAGACTTCTAAAGTTTTCCCAACAAACAAATAAAAACATGGATACCCCTTCTACAGACATTAATGATCGAATCAGTCTGATACTCCCCGAAGACAAGAGAGATTTTTCTTCTCGATAAAAATAGCTCCAGTGAAAAATTTTCCTTCTCGGTCACACCAGGTGAACCAGAAGGAGTAAAATCAATAAAAAAGACGGAGTCTTCCGTGATCTCTACACGTCGGGAAAATTTTCCAAAGAAAAATAAATTTCCTCACATGGGAGTAGAAAGAGAGAGTGGGACAATATCGACTGTCTTTTGTTCGAGGAACAAATCAGAGTGATTGAAAGGGGAATTCTTACATATTGATTTTGCGGAGTTATTTATTTACTTCTATTGAAACGAAAATGAATTAACATAAAGGTCAAAAATAAATGTTTAAGGACTATCTAGGGACCTTGCTTACAATGACTTTTAATATTTAAAAAAAAATGGTACCCTGCATTGCAAAAATCGTAATTCTTGTACACTTTGAATAAGGAAACGTTTCATTGTATCTAAACATTTATGAACCTCTGATTACTATTTGCAAGCAGTTTGCACACTTGTTGAAATAAGTTCAAATGTTTGAAGGAATTGGCAGCCAAGGAAACAAGAATTTCCGAAATCGGGGATCGGTCCCAAGTAGTCCCGGTAATTGTGCTTTTCTTTAAAGAACAAAGCTACGAAAATATTATAACTTTGTTACTTTTAATACTGTCCTACCAGAATAGTGCAAGAAACCCACTCTTCTCTTATTTTCTTTGCCATTTCTTTATATATTATAATCTGGGAGAGTAACTACTTTTCTCGTTATACAATACATGTTAAAAAAATCAGTGTTTCCAAGTTTGTTAGAACATATTGTCCGCAAAATTTGCAATCACATTCACAGAAAGTGACCGATAGGTACATTTTTTAGTCTATATATGCGCTTTGGTACGCCGCAGAATCGGCTATATTACTGGTGCAGTTCAATCCTGTCCTCCAATATTTTAAGGCCAATATTTTATTTCAAGGCCACAAATTCACAGAGTCTACACTGTAACAAACTGTTTCTTAAAATTGAGAAAAAAATATCCGTGTACTGAGAAACAATTCTCTTAGAAATGAGATATCAGCACACTAATTGAAAACGGGAACATATAGGTTTAGAAATAAGATCAAATTGGCAGCTCTATGTTCTCATTTTCAATTAAATGACAATGCTGATATCTCAGTTCTAAGAAAATTGTTTCTTGGTACACAGATAGGAACTTTTCTTCTCAGTTTTACGAAACTGTGTTTTACCGTGTCGTTTGCATTCCAACATCTTTTATTCACGTCGTGTAGTTCCGTATTCTTTCTCTTTTTTGTTCAGAGTTAACACTGTCAGATGCATAGAAAACGATTACGTAAACTTTCTAATTCCGACACAGTATGTTAATATGGAATGAATTTTCGATGAAGATTTTTACATGAAGAATGTTCCCTTACGTTTTTCTTTCACCATACGTTAGTTCGGTTTTGTCAGATTAATTCAAATTTCGAACTTAAAAATATTTCCATTGATTACGAAAATCTAGCTTCTCTTTTTTTTACATAAAAATTATTTCGGATCGTTAGAAATCATTTTCTAGTTTTGAAATTACATATTAAT
This sequence comes from Lepisma saccharinum, assembly GCA_022664845.1. Lineage (NCBI taxonomy): Eukaryota > Metazoa > Arthropoda > Insecta > Zygentoma > Lepismatidae > Lepisma > Lepisma saccharinum. The sequence goes on along the minus strand of JAGDQP010000951.1, from coordinate 85,707 downwards.
GGGGAGGAAAGTAATTTATTTTCTTGTTCATATTCTGGAACTTTGGTCACCACCTTCTCAATGATTCGAAACGATTTTCCATTATTTTAGCACAAGTGAGGCAGTAGCTAAGTACAAAGAACCCAGTGTTCCTAGTTTAATTACTAAGTTCTCGATGTCCATTAAACCACATGTCATTTGATACAGTAGGAATTGTATACACAGAAAACACTCTGTATATTATCAATAGGAAGCTCATTCGTTTACCGTCTCTAGCAAGGAATGTTTACTCAGTGAATTACAAAGTGCATTTGTCTTCCTATCTTACGTATTCAGGTATTGGAATTTCGATAGCTATGTGTTTATAATTCAGTCAAGACATGAAATTAGGCTTGTGTAATTGAAAACCGTCAAGAAAATTGATGTATTTCGTGACATGTTTACAGTAGTAGAAAAACGAATACCTACATAACCAATAGAGTCCTCGTTTGCAATCATTCACTTGCAACACTGAATCTAACAATGCTGTAGATTTCACAGTAAACATGTATCTTTCATTTCGCAATTCGTGGTTTTGACTTCAAGAACCTCGTCTACAATTTGACAAACATGCCTGTTGCTAGCTAAATTTAAACGCTAGCTGCAGAACGTTTATATATACGGTGGAATCTAATGTATTAGACAAGTTCTCAGGAAAGTTTTTTTTTGGTTAACCACTGCAAAAATTCTAAGATTGTGAACTCTTGCTAGTTTTTCGATTTCTTCTCAACCCAGTTATTATTTTCTATATTTTAGCGTCCAGGGTTTGAAAGCAAAATGTGAATAGAGAAATAAAAAATTACAAAGCTTAATTAAAAGAATTTGAATATTTTATCACTTACGGAACATAACTGTCATCGACTTGATAAAGCAAGCTCACCAAAAAGACAAAACAAAACACATTATGAGATTATTTTCAAACAAATAGTACACATTTATATACATTATATCAATAAAAATATATATTTTTAACATATTAATTTATTTCGTATCCGCTTATCTGTACCTCGGAGATATACTCCATTTCGTCATATCGCAAAACTCGAGCCCGGTTCATAGATTATTTGTTTTGAGCTCACTCTTTCAATTTGTTTGCGATATACTGTTGTGCCATTAATTGACAGTTCTTCTGCAAGACAATGACATAGTTGTGTATACCTCCAGGAATAACATCCTTAACTATCTGCTGAAGTCGAGTTTGGCAAGAAAGTGACGTTACGCAGTTTACCTGGGAGGTATAGATATATTTCTTATAATCCAAAACATTAAAGTTAGCTTCTATAACCAATTATCAACGGTAAACAAGACTAGCCGAATTTTAATTTCTTAAACTGATAAGAATTTTCAGATAATGAACGTAGAACGGAAATATAAAGAAAAGAACGTCAATACAGTGCTCTCTAAGCCAATCAGAGACAGTTTGACTATGTCTGACAAAGTTTGACTAGATCGTATAAAGTATTATTGAAAATTCAGATTTTTTAAAATACAATTTCTCGACAGAATATTGTAAAAAGGTATTGTAATTACACATAGTTAGTAATTGTCTTTTTATAGATTGGAATAGGAACTCGTATTGTCCTAGTGGCTAAAGAATTCCTTGCTTGTAATTGGACAATATATTTGCATCTGTGATTCGTTAGAAATTATCTTTTTCTGATTAGCCTAGAGAGCAGGTTATCTGATTGGTTGACGGTTTGTTTTGTAAATTCGTATACGTAGATTATATTTATCTCCTGTCCAGCAAAAGCTAATGAACTCTATCTCTATATTTTCTAATTCAACAAGTTATACATATTTATACGATAATATATCTTAGAGCAAAATGTAAGTTGCATTTTCCAACTTCCGAGGAAAACCAGGTTTTACAAATTGTTTCCATATAGAAAAAATCTCTCCTGGTGAGTATTTGTACACATCCCCGGGTGTTATTGCTCTTTCCGTGGTATATAAGTCGGTAGGATGTGTTATTAGTTGCGTAGAACTTTAAGGGAGTTATTTTTCATGTTCTGGGCTAATACTTCCTTGGTTACTCCCTAAATGAAAAACTGAGAATAACACATTCCACCGTCTATAACCCCTCAATGAAAAAACAAAGAATGTGTCTGGATTTTGATTCTTATTTTTGTTTTCGGTATTACTATACATATATCGTTATTCACGTAAGAACACAACCTTCTCAAAATTATTACTTTTACTTCAAGCCTTAATTTATTGGTTATTATTTTTGGCTGGTGAAAATAATATAATTTGCACTGAATTTTTATGCTCAACAAGTAAAAATAAACTTATGAAAATCCATAAAACGCAATTTATTCTTTTTAACACAAAGTAAATTCACCAACAGCTTTCTCATTGGTAGTTCTTACCCATTAAGAATATAGAGAATTATTATGTACAGCCCACAACAGTAGTCATTAGAGATGCATTGATCTTAGTAGAACGCTCGTACCGCGCATCAATAAATTGGCCTTTTTCAAAAGAAATGTTCGAATTATTACCACTACTTTAGAACGATTAGTTTCGAATCCGGCAGGACTTTTTTGTTAGAGTAATTTTCTCTTTTTTTTTATCCGCGCAATTGTTTCCACTCGTAACCTTTGTCTAATGATAAAAGAAGCATTTTCTTGAACCAATTTTCCTTTACATTTGATTGATTGTACATGTCTTCTGACTGTGAGTACTGAGCTTTTGATTTTCCAAAACTAAGAAAAAAGCTATGCAGTAATAAGACTTATATTTCTATGAGCTGTACTTCTAAAATCTATACTTTTGTTTGTGCACCTACAAAACCGAACTGCAAGTATGGAAGGAGTCACGAATGTTGAAATTACTTTTATTCCAGATGTTTTAGTTTTAAGTGTTTTGTTCCGTCTTGTAAGCTCAACCCAATTAGAATTAGTATATCCATTCTCGTCTTGACCTTCCCATTTAGGTATTGTATTTACCTCCATTTCGCTTTCGATGCTACTAAATTACAGACGTTTGAAACGGAAAGAGAGCAAAAAACCAACAAACCAAATCAAGTTTTGTTAAAATCCGATTAGATCACGCACCACACTTGCGTGACTTTTAAGACCTTTCCTTTAGCTTCCATACTTTGAACTTCCTTCTCTCTATTTTTCTTTTTAACCCTCTTTCTTCCTTCCTTTCTTTCTCTCCCTCCCCCTCTCTCTTTCTTTGCTTTAAATTTCTGTTGATGTTTTTACGTTTCGTTTCATTCTGATTTTTTTTATAATGTTGCAGTCATGTGGAAAGGCTTTTCTTCTTATTCATATTAATTCTTGTATTATTTCTTAACTGTCATTGGTTAGATCTGCTCTATTACAACGAAGTCATTAATTAATTAATATTATTTATAAACACTCCTTGAACGCTTTGAACTTTTGTTGGAAATACTCTCTTAATCTAGTTTGACTTAATTTTAGTGCAGCCTTAATAAATGACACTAATCATTTAGACATTGGGGGAATAGCAAAAATCCATCCATTTATTAATTATAACGTTTCTTTAAACAGCCGAAGTATAAGGATAACAAATGTATGTTATTTTGTACAGAACACTATAAAACGGCTCCTACTACAAGCTTGCACTAGACTTCATATAATTCAATATTGCTTCCGTTCCTCAGTGCACTACACCGCACAATTATAATATACTTTAGTGGTCATAACACACCTTTTCTACGTAGACATATTCTACATTCTACACTTATTTATCAGCCATTCGTAATATACTTAAAGCACAGGATTACTTGAAATAACATCCTGGAAATGCGTATATTCTAGATTTTCTATCTTTCTTTGCACCATCCTTCACCAACGTTTATTTTCCTACCGTCATAACTTCCTACTGTTGGGTGTTTTCAAGCTCCCGTCTCAATATTTCCCTCAAAATACTGGAAAAATTCCCGACAGTTCTAAGTGCTAAAAAGATTCACCAAAATTTCCCCATTTTTTTCTTTTTACCCTTCATGTGGCCGATATTTTCCAATTTTCAGGAGAAATTTTCCCACCACCTGACAACACTGCTAATGTCACATGGTGTCAGTGTTGCCATATGTATAATTTTCTTGTGTATTTAGGAAATCGTATCCTTACCCCACATAGTTTTGCCCCCTCGTTCTCTATTGAAAATACAGCACAAATATTTTTAGAGAAGAATATACGCCGCTCATACGTTTAATCTGAATATTTGCTTCACAGATGACAGCAGCGTACATTAGACTGTTAAAAAGCATAGAATGGTAATATGATTTCTTGCTAAAATATGATGTGTTTATTTTTTACTTTTTGTAATTACTGAGGAGCTTGGGACAGAGTTCAACCTTAATTTTTACTGTACTTGTCTTCTATGTGGTTTACTACTATTGTACGCGTTGTACTATTTCTGTGCAACTAGATTATAGTACTAGTTAAATATTATAATGATCAGAGATGAAGCATGCAATCTTATGACATTCAGTTATGAATCTTGTAATTAATTAAGGACATAGTATCTTAGGTTGAATTGCGAATCTAATAATACATTTAGACATTACAATAGTGAGGTGAACCTACCTTGAGAATGACGAATTATTAAACCACAATTACGTTCTTAGAAAGTGGAACGATTTCGTAAATTACACTGACAACGAAAATGAAGTATGATTATTAAATTCTGAAGAATAATGAATAGACTTCTCAATTACTGTCCCAATATGGGTCCAGTTTGGTTGGATCTACTGAAGAAATCATTGATATGTCGGAGATCAACATGAACTTGGACTCGGAAGTAGTGAAATGTAAAAAAATATTATCTTTGACTTCTTTATGAGTTTGGTGTGACAGTTACATCAAAGAGATAGCCCCACATAGCAAAATGACGTCCCAGGGATATCTGACGGATCTCCTGGCAGGATATCGGGGCGTCCGTAGGACGTCCTGTTTAAGTCCCGTTTACATTCATGGGACGTATAATAAATCCTTCGTATAACTATACGAAGGCATATCCTTCGTATAGTTATAATTAATTAAATAATAATAATAGTAAGGTCGATCTAATTTATAGAAATTCCAGGTAGGTAATCCCGCACGGCTTTCCGGGGGACATCCAGGGGACCTCCATACGGGATGAACTGTTTGTATTGCCCACAGAGTTATCTCACGGACGTCCTTAGGACATTGCTATAGGAGCAGGACCATTCTGACGGTAATGGGATCTAAATGGGACGTCCCAGGGACGTACTCTGCTATGTGGGGCAGTCCTGTATTAAACGTGTCAAGGACGGGGTCTTCGGTATTTTGTATTTGCTATGATTTTAACATCGTGTATTGGATCAATTCTTAACAAAAGATCGATTTAACTTTCCTTTCTTGAGAAGAAGCTTTTACATTATGACATGAGAATTGTTTTTGTACCTTCGACTGTTAGTTCTTTGGGCTCAAACGGAAAGAAAACAAATCATTGATCCAACGTTTCTTTTCTTTTCAGATCTAAAAGGTTAGATGTACTTTTTTTCTTTCGTGGAAAGACCAAAAGGACAGAAGTTGAAGAATGCCATGATGACGTAAATATATTGAATCTTTTAAAAAAAAAACACATTTTGTCCTGTCTCGGAATGAGAAGTTTGAAACACTGTTTAATAATGGATTACAATTGTTTTATATTTTGCTTTTATTTCCAATTCAATGACCATCTGCTTCACGTTCTAAAACTGAATCTTTCTTAACGGAGAATATGTGGATATCTTTATGGATAGATAATGCTAGAATCCATTAATAAAACCACTTTCAAACAGGATCTATTTTATACATGAAAGGAAGGATTAAGGTTTCTAGCATTCTGGTTTATTTGAACAGGCGATGTTTAATTCCGTTCCTCTCGTATACTGACTATGATAATTCCATTTCTTACACGACGTCGTTGCATTAGTGATAAGTCCTACTGTAACAGCCATGTGGAATTAAAACATTCATTTCTCACAATACATTCAGTTTTGTTAATAAATAATTATTCATTTGGGATATAATTTAAACTACCCTTTCAGCTAATAACTCTCCGAATTTCAATGAAATTTTAATATTTCCCTTTTTAACTTTGGGTTTCATGCATCCTGAGGATCACTGCAGCTAGAAATAGCTTGGTATCACCGTCTTCTGTTATATCGATCCATACAAAGCTTATTAATAATACATCCTCTTCAGAATGATCTCGAATGTATATATCGACAACACTACTTCACGTCAGGTAGCATATTATACATATACTGTAACGTAGTACACAAAATTGATGTTACACTGCAATATTATATATATTCTTTCACCTTTACTATGAAGTTATTTCATTAATGTATCACTTCTTATGCAAAGAGTCAAAAGGTATAGGAATTGAGTCCATACTCTGAACTTAACAAGTAACGTTGAAGAACGTGGTTTCATTAATGCATTGAAACCTATTTTTTTTATAAGCAGAGTGAGCGGAGATAGCTAAACTGGTTGAATATTAGCTACCTGTTCGAGAGGTTCTGAAATCGAATCCAGCGGCAAGTTATCCTGACAGAGGTTTTCTCAAAGTTTTTCATCAGTTATACCAGACTAATGTCGGGATATAATCTTTAAATTCAGTCCTGGCCAACCCACTTTCTCTTCTATGCCTTGTCTTGACCTGACTGAAAGGATAGCAAAAAAGTCATAAATGCATATTATATCAATTGAATATATATTGATTCAGTTGATCATGGTTATAGCTAATGTCCAGCGTGGCCTTGTATATACCACTAAGCAGTTTATTTATCGATTGCAAAAGGATCATAAGCAATTAATACACGAATTGTTAAAGACTTCCTTCTTGAAATATTTCGATATAAAAAGGAGTGAAATTTTATGTTATAATTTGCTCATATGTTCCCTTCTTTGCTAAGAATATCACCATTTCTTCCTACGTATAAATATAAACATATACAATATAACATACAATATAAAATATAAACATATACACACACAACATACAGATGCTTATCAGAATAATGGAAACACCTGTAGTTGGCAACACGTCAGATGTATGGGTTGGCAGTGGTGTCGTGGCGACCGCAGCGCCGGACTGCTGGTGGTGGTGTGTTAGGTCGGTCTCCATACTACGTCAGGCGTCGTGGAACACTAGTGTGCAGTGGCTGCAGCAGACGGGGGTAGTGTAAAATGGGAGACCTCTCAGAGTTTCAAAGAGGGCAAATTGTTGGTGCGCGGTTATGTGGAGTGAGTGTGACGGCAGTGGCTAGTGTGTTAGGTGTATCGCTAGGGACAGTGTCGAAGGTGATGACGGCCTACACAACACACGGGAAAACCACATCGGGGAAGCGGAACAGTGGGCGGAAGAAAAGCATCAGTGACAGGACACGCCGGGTATTAAAGCGCATTGTCACGCGGAACCGTCGTGCCACTGCGGCGCAAGTGACGGAGGAACTCAATCAGCACCTCCCCCAACCTCTTTCGACAATCACAGTCCGCCGCGAATTACATGACATGAACTTACGGGGTCGTGTTGCACGGGCCAAACCTCTCATCACGGACCAGAACGCTTTAGCACGCCGCAAATGGTGCCGCGACCATGCAACTTGGACCGTTGACGACTGGAAACGTGTGGCATGGTCGGATGAGTCACCATTCACCCTATTCCAAACCACGGGCCGTGTTTATGTGTGGAGAACGCCCAAAGAAGCGTATGATCTGCAGTGTCTCCGCCCAACTGTGAAACATGGCGGCGGCACGGTGATGCTGTGGGCCGCAATATCATGGTTTTCATTGGGTCCTGTGGTCACACTTCGCGGACGCATCACTGCCAACGATTATGTCGCAATTTTAGGAGACCACTTGCATCCTATGGTCCGGATGTTGTTCCCGGACAATGACGCCATATTCCAGGATGATAATGCACCCATTCACACAGCTGGAGTTGTTGCAGCGTGGTTTGAGGAACATCGGGATGAAGTTCAACACCTCCCCTGGCCCGCCCAATCCCCAGATCTCAACATAATTGAACATCTATGGTCCATCTTGGAAACACGACTCCGGCGACGATTTCCACCTCCATCCTCTCTCACAGAACTGGCCGATGCCCTGCACGAGGAATGGTGTAATATTCCACTTGCTACCATTCACGACCTCTATGCCTCCATCCCACGTCTCATCAAGGCTGTTCTGAAGGCGAAAGGTGGCCCGACACCATATTAATATGGTAAGTTGCACTTTCGTTCAGGTGTTTCCATTATTCTGATAAGCATCTGTATATATGTTGTGTGTGTGTGTGTGTGTGTGTGTGTGAGAGAGAGAGAGAGAGAGAGAGAGAGAAAGAGAGGAGAGAGAGAGTAGGTGTGTTTGTGAGTGTGTATGAAGTGGTTTGCTAACTTGTTAAATCTAATTTTCTTCTACCTTTGCGCGGTTTCAGCTCCACACGGTTTCTAATATTAGTTGAGTCAATTTCTTGCCTCGCCCAGAAGGAAGAGACAGGCAGTCATCATCAAAGACTATCTAGTGAGGCAGAGAGGTTATTTCTCTCTCTCTTTTCTTTTCCTTCATTTTACCTCACACTCCAAAGCATAGAGACTGAATGACTGAACGAAGAAGACACATAAATTCAAAATTCTGTTTCTGCTGAAGTTAAAGGAACAGGAAAGAAAGAAAAAAATCAATTTTCTACATTGGTTTGCCCTTCCTTTTTCACTTTCTTTGATGTATTGTTCTACAAAACGTGCTGTAAAATTCACTGCCACTTTTCATTATACACAATGTCAAACTGTCACTTAAAACACAGTTAATGAAACTTGAGTACAGACAACAAAAATTGTTTCGTTCAAAGCACTTCCACAATTTCAACTTGAAATGTTATGAGAAGGTAGCTCAAAGTGAAGTTCTGCAGAAATGTGCTAAAAACATCTGCAAAAATCTCCTTATTTTTATTCTTTAACAATGGAAGTTCCTTTTATAAATTCCAGGAAGAAAGATTAAAGTTTCTCTGTGTTAAACAAATGCTGACATAGCCTACAAGCAGCAATATTTCGAAAAAAAAACAACAACTTTAACCTCGTAGTATTTATGTATCAATCTATATAGTAGCTACCACGTGCACTGTGGATGACGATTTCACTCTAACGCGAGGAGACTAATGAAAAGTGAACGGTAGTGGAGAATATAGTAGAGCCCCATCTAACCGTCCTAATGGAGGGAAGGGAGAGAACGAATAATAAAAAAACCGGATAATCCGTACATTTTAAGCTTAAATTCCTTATACATTCCTGAAATATATCTTTTAGAAAACAATCTGTCATGTTTCTTCATTTGACACCGATAATTTTGTTTTTGATATCTATTCTAATTCCCCTAAGGACAAGAATATCTGGAAATGAAGTACCATTTTCTTGTTCCAAACATTTGATGAATGTTTCTACCGATTCAAGTGCATCTTCCTTACAAGAGAACACATGGAAAAGGCGGTTAATCGAGATACGGATAATCAAGTTTCAACTGTATTTTTTTATTCCTTAGATGACAGGAGAAAAGGTCAATTCTACAAATGAATTACTTAAAGCTTGCGATTGAGGAGACTTACAGATAAGTCAACCCTAGTAGACTAATCTATATTAAGAAACAAAGACATACATTTGTGTAATTCGGAAACTCAATTGTGTTAATTGTACAATTATGTGAAGTTCGCAGGGATCAAGGATTAGTACTGAATGCGAATAATATATATATTTTTTCAAGAAACATGAAGAAATGCTTTACTCTTAATAGGTTATGCAATTGCGACGATGTTTTGAGAAGAGGCAGAATTACCACCTAGTGGGCCTTGGATTGTAAAAGGTTCACATTGCGCCTCGTGGCAAAGACACGAACTACCATTAAGTGGGAAATTTAGAATAACAAAGTATCAATTATTCAATATTACCTTATTGATCTTCCTACATGTCATATCTTGACAGTGGACAAAAATAAATATATATATATATATATATATCTGGTGTAGTAAAAAGGAATCCATTATTTTGCCAATAGATGGCTTCAGTGATCTGTATCTCGCGTTGTATAAGTCCGATCGGGTTCAACGAGATGGCGTTCAAACGATGACATTGCGTACTACAAACACTGTTCAGATAGTTGTGATGAGTTGACTCAGTGTTGTGTGAGCACGCGTCAAAATGGACACTAGCAAAGAGAAAATACGCTATATTTTACAGTTTTTCTTCGATAAAGGCGAAAACGCAAGCCAGGCGGCTGCAAATGTGAATAGTGTTTATGGTCCTGATACTGTAACAGCCAATCACGCGCAATTTTGGTTTCGTCGATTCCGTTCCGGTAATTTTGACGTCAAAGATGTACCACGCACTGGAAGGACACGTGTCGAACATGTAGATAAAATCATGGACATTGTCGCGTCCGACCGTCATGTAAGCACTGTTTCGATTGCCCAAGAGCTAAACATTGCACAAAAAACCGTGTGGAACCATTTGCATAAGGCTGGATACACAAAGAAGCTTGATGTATGGGTGCCACACGAGTTAACGCAAAAAAAAAAAAAACTCATGGACCGAATTTCCATCTGCGAATCGCTGCTGAATCGCAACAAAAGCGACCCATTTCTGAAGCGGTTGGTGACTGGTGATGAAAAGTGGATCACTTACGACAACGTCACGCGAAAACGGTCGTGGTCGAAGCGCGGTGCGCCGGCGCAAATGGTTCCCAAGCCAGGATTGACGGCCAGGAAGGTTTTGCTGTGTGTTTAGTGGGATTGGCAAGGAATTATCTACTATGAGCTGCTCCCCTACGGCCAAACCCTTAACTCGGAACTATACTGTCAACAATTGGACCGTCTGAAGGCAGCAATCGCCCAGAAGCGCCCAGCTTTGGCCAATAGGAGAGGCATTGTGTTCCACCAGGACACCGCCAGGCCACACACATCGATAGTGACTCGCCAGAAGCTCCGGAAGCTTGGTTGGGAGGTTCTTATGCATCCACCTTATAGTCCGGACCTGGCACTGAGTGATTACCATCTGTTCCTGTCCATGGCGAACACATTTGCTGGTGAAAAATTCGCTTCAAGAGAGGCTTGTGAAAATCGACTGTCTCAATTGTTTGCCACTAGGGACAAGGGCTTCTACGAGAGAGGCATCATGATATTACCTTCCAAAGGGCAACACGTTATCGAACAAAACGGCGCATATGTGACCTAAATCGGATCATTCTAACTATGTTAAGTCAAGCCTTCAATGTCATGCAAAAATAATGGATTACTTTATACTACACCATATATAAGTGAGCTAATTACGAACGAACATCTGTTGTTGAGATAAACGTCAGCGAGCGCAGGTGGGTTAGGAGTGACGTTAGACTTTTTTTATTAGCAAATATGGAGAAACTGAACACCACACCTGTCCCTTCTCTTTTTTTAAGTTAAACATGATTGTGATTTTTGTCCCCTGCTTTTACTCCTTATAAATGTAGAAATGAAGAAAAGTCGTTGGAATTACGTTAATGGGAACGACTAGCTGAATAATTTCCCCACGTTACAAAGTATAAGGTTCGCAGAAAATATATACGTTTTCTAATATAAACACAATCGCGCTTACTTGCAAACGAGTGTCTCGTCACGACAGCCTATGAAACCACAGGAACAATAACCGTGATTGACAGCAAAAAGAGACTAGAAGTGTGACATGTTCTAGAACAGTGCAACAACTTCGGCTTCCCTCGGGCCATGACTATAAAGCCTTCGGCTTCCTTCGTCAATGGACGTGCATATATTGGATGGACGTGTCACAACATTTCTTCATAATTTTTTTGTCCATCTGTAGTGGTTTCTTTTAACGTTTATGTATAATTTAAATTACGAAAAATAATGAAAAGGACGAAATACATTTAAGACAATTCTGAATATGAAATTACTTACGACGTAATTTTAAAAATATTTGAAAAAGCAGAATGAATACAGTGAAAGTATAGGATTTGGACATTTTTCCCATTCAAAATAATTTAAAATATTAGGGATACTTTTCCACAATGAGAACTTTATTCTAAGGAAAACAGAAGTATATTTTCTCATGTTGTGCATATTAACTGATGTTGTATGTTGCTTATAATGTGTTTAATAGTTTTAGCAAGTGCACAAAGTAAAACAAAGTTCATTTCCTTTCACATTATAAAATCACCCTTTGCACGTGTTTAATAGGTCCATCTATAATCACTTCATCATATTATTCATCACTTAACGATTTCTATTTCAAAACTGTAATCGGTACAAATTTCTATACATATGATTACTTATGATAAATTGTCTAAATAAACCGTTTTGGAAGTCTTAGAAAAATAGTAAAAAAAAATGGCAGTCGTAGGTATAGAATCAGGGTGGTTTCGAAGATAATTTATTGTTTTAACCAAGTTAGATAGACTATATAAAAGAATGCGTACTTTGTATATATTATAAATAAGCAATCTTTTGACTACTTCCTTGAACAGTCAGAGACATAAGTTCGTTCTCATTGGTAAACTTTCTTTTGCATATAGCTTTGGAATGGATGCACAGATTTTTTTTGTAACTTACAAAACATTACGTTCTATTTAATTTAATAAAAACTGTACTTAAATCGATTCATCCATTCTAAAGGTATTCGGAAAAGAAACGTTACCAATGCGAAAGAACTTTTGTTACTTACTGTACATTTTGTGCATAATAGTCCTGATCATTTGAAGTGTTTTCAATACAAAGTGATAAGCGTGACAGATTTATTGCGTTCCCTGAACTTCGGTTGGTTAAAGCAAAATTTATATAACTTAATCCACACGGCTGGTATGCCTGCTTCGCCAATGTTTCTTCTTTCCTAAAACGCTTATTAAAACACTCTAGGAATGCCTTCAGATAGTGAACAGTAAAAAGAATAGTTACTTACAATTGAGAAACATGTACACAGAGCCATCCTCAGGACAGTTTATATAATAATGTGAGGATCTTGACACCTCCTAAAGTGTTCTAAAGGGAATGTTTGGTAGTTGTTAACGCAACTATTATGAAATGGGTCACATGTATTCACATTTGACTCCCATAATACATAATTCATTGTTATTCCTACGGATACATAAAAGCGAGAGGAAATTTTACGATTTTCCTTAAAACTGTTTTATTACAAGACTGGAAGAGACACTCGCTCGTGTATAAATGACATTCGTCTTAAAAAGCTTCAACAACAGACGAGCGGTAGATGAATGTCTTATTGATTCATTCGCTCTGTTGAAAGACCACGCCCTTCATTGTTGATATTTGACAAAGCAAAAATTTCAGGAGGTGCAGTGGGTACATTATTTTGTGTTCAGAACGAGGATCCAGGTGTAGGGCATTTAGAGAGAAGAAGCTCTGTCTCAAACCAGTATCATTACCATCATCCTTCAATTAGAAAAGCGGGGGACAAATTGTCTTCCAGCCATCACCATTAGTTGGAAGTTCCTTCAGTGCCATTCCCCTACCACTCTCCCTTCTGGCTTCCTCTCCGAGCTCGGTAATTCCATTAGAGGACACAGAGGTGGAATCAGCTACGGTACGACAACTACCATTGAGCGTCACAATCTCACTCGTGAAGGAAGATTTATGTTCCAGAAGCAATCGCTATTGTCGAGGCACCAACTCGAACAAGACAGGCAGAGAATCCAGAAGGTGTGACTGGAACATGTCTGACGACAGAGCCATCTCTCGCTGTTTTGTCCTCTTTCGAATTAGTCGAAGAGACAGGACATTATAAGGGGAGTGTTGCAGGAAGAGGGGAGTGTAGGGAACTTGATTATATCAGTTTTTTTCTCTCTCCGCTCCCCTTGTTCCCTTCAACCCGACATTTCAAGTATAGAAAACAATAAAGTGAGGCTTCCAGTCACCCAGATACCGGTTCGTTATGGCCACAGACATAAAATGACCACAAACCGCGTTCCGCACATAAATGTCTTGTGGTTATAGCCATGTATTGGCAAAGGAGAGAAAGATATATTGTTTTAGACGAATATGTGTCTTTGCAAGAATCATGAATGCCTGCATTTTAACAAGCATCCTGAATATTTTTTTTCTATTTCGCTTATTACGCCTGTGAAATTTTGATTGACGATAAATCTAAGCTCGTAATGTATATAGTTTTGGCATCGTTTGTGTTTCTTGAATCCTAGATGGTGTGTCTATCTTGGAATGTATTCAATAGATCACCATTTTAAATAAAACCAAACATACTAGTATCTGTACAAAGAAAAATCTTAATGACTTTGTAATTACTCAGCACTGTGAGTATATCTGGCAGCTATTTTACATCTCAATCTTTGGAAGTTGTAATATCTACAGTTCTCGGGGTTCCTTTCTGTACTTTTCATTCATTATGTTCTTCATAAATGACATCTATAAACCCACACATAATGGGAATCATCCTCCCTTGTTTGTAAATAGCCTACAGATGACTAATATATGTATGCAGTATTTTAAAACTTTGTGAATAATAGAATTCACAATAATAGCGTTTTCTGAGATTCGTTACTGGACATTTATTGTACTTTCAAATATGAACAATAGGTTACTGCAGTTCACTCTTCAGTTATAATTGTGAATTAATTTTTGTTTCTGTTGAAAGAACCTTAAATTAAACGGTATTTATTAGAAAATATTGAAATATAATAGCAAACAAATACAACTAAATGTATAGTATAAATTAGGGCGAACACAATGACAATGTATCCGAGTGCCTTTAGTATAAAAATACCTTACGGAAAAGTTATAGCGCCACCAGATCGGAAACCAGCATATAAATGGAGGTGATGAAGCCCCCACTCCGAAGTCAGTTTCTCTGTACCTCTTTCCGATTTAAGTACTACTATTGTGCTTAGGAAGCTGAGTGCATATAATCCAAAAATACTCTAAAAGAATAGTTGTAGCAAGACCAGATTGTAAATGAATCCACATCTGAAGTGAGTTTCTTCCTACCATCTTTGGTGAGGCGCTAGTCTTTGTTAAAGACGGGCGTGAAGTGTAAAGGCAAGAGAAACTAAATTGAGGTTCGCAAATACAGACATTTATTACGTAATTTCGATCATAATGTTTAAATAACGATAAATAAATTGATAGTTATGAAGATAGGCAAATGAAGATAGCTTCAAGATTGTCTGTTACTTTTTTAGGGAAATGTATCTGGAAAAAGTGTGTCATCTAGTTTTGTTTAACGTTTTCTCAGCTTCGCTGCAAAGTATAGGTTGAACCCAAGATAGCTAAAGTATTATTAGGTAGGCCCTTAACGTTACGCCCGCTGATGTTCAACTGCGGACTCGATTTCAATGACGTCACGGTTTGGACACCTCTGTGTGGTTTCTCTGTCTGCGTGGGCTAGATTATCACAGGGCGCTTTTCTATTAACTTAAATCAATTTAATTTCTATATATATGTGTATCATATATTTTATTGCGTGTATATAAATTGTATAATGTAGATACTTGCTTAAATGATGAACAGTCCCAAAAAATGTGCAACTGTAAAAATACAGGACTTAACAATAAAGATGATAGATGTCGTGCTTTTTCCAAATATGGAAATAGAAGGGAGAAATTTATTTTGGTATGTAAAACAAAGGACTATTCAACGCAAATGTCCCTAAAATTTATTACGTACATTTCCTTTCAGAGAACTATGCAAGAGATACGGCCTGTCATTAAATTAGCCTTTAAGGAAAAAGTTACGAGCAGGTGTCACTCCATATATGAATATATTTAATTGGTATTGATACCGTCCAACTGTTCGAAGCGAAACTGCAAATAAGGTATAACCGCACTACCAACCATTTAGAAAAATATTTAGTACAGGAGCGTTTGTTTTGCGTATTTTGTTATCTGAAATATATTTAAATATGAATGTTATTATATGCGTAACCTGAGTGATAATAAATGGAGCTTGGAGCTATGATAGTTTTCTCGTTCCGCAAATGGGAAGATCTGGGTTGGAATCTTTCAACCGTCCGTCCTAGAAAAAGTTTTCCTGACCTACAAGCAAATGCCGGGATGGTACTTTAACGCCACGGCCGCTTCCATAATCTACTCTTTGGATATATAATAATACATTATAACATTGTATAAAAATATTTCTTCAACAACTTTATATTGCAGACATGTCAACCCTCACGCAAAATGCGTAAGAAACTAAGAGGTGCGTGAGATATTCTATGGTTTAGAAGATTTAATGTCTGTGTTCTGTGGTTTAACGTTTGTATTGTAACTCTTTAGCATGTTTTTTTTAGTTTCTCAGTAAGTTCCTGCATTTCCTTCCTTCCAGATTGGCAACTCTCCCGCATTCGAACTTCTCTAGGTTGACGTGTCTGATATTGTCCAATAGACCCACATACGTCGGTTTAAACATGCCATAGCTTCTGGTCGTATTATGTATTATATAGCTGAGCAAAATTAAGATTGAAGAGTTATGTATATAGTAATTCTTTCCTCTCCGAAAGAAAAAAAAGAATATACACCGGTATTTTCTTGTATGTGATTAATTACATTATTGGCAATCTATCGAGAATGTACATTATACGTGGGCAAACATTTTGTTTTACACTGAAGCAGGAATACATTTTTTCTCCCGATACGCTTTCAAATCGATGACCGAAGTAGTTGCATAGCCAAAGGAGTTAGGCTAACGCTTCCAAAGTCGTGAGTTAGAATCTCGCCTTGGGCATGTACGTTTATGGATTTTAATAAGCATTGCACTCGTATAATTGTGACGGGCCGATGTTGAAAGTCACTAAAATGGCCCATACATGCAATTATGACGATTCAGCATAAGTATAACTCAGGGATATATCTCTCTGCGTTACTAATTTCACTATAATAATAATTATTATTAAAATTCTAGGAATAACAATTATTTATTTTTATTTTTAATCTTTTCGAATACAGATCAAAAGTAATTATATATGGGTACAAACAACAAAATTAAATGATGAAAAAGTGAATAAGGAAAGAAGATGTCGTGGTCAAAACGAAAGTACCATTCCGGCAGTTGCTTTGAAACACTGATGAAGAAAAAGGAAAATTCGCACTTAGGATGGTCTGTCCCAAGAATTCGATTGGATAGATCCGCTTTTGGTATCAGCACATTACCATTGCTCCATGGAGTTTGGTTAATAATAATACTAATAATAATAATATGTGTATTCATTTATTTACGTGCTATTAAGAGCTTGATAAGCTAATATAGCACGGTAGGAATACATAAAAGTAAGTAAAGAATAAATAATAATAATAATAAGAATAATAGTAATGTACCTTCAGTAAAATTATCACTGTTTTAAAAAATAAAACAAATACGAGTGAAATATAGCAAGGAAGATAAATGTCAGCAATATGTCTCAAATACTAATTCATTGATTCAAAATACTCAAATGTTGTTCAGTGACACGTTAACATTATTTTAGTTACTATTATCTCGTACAAAGATTGGGTTTAACTAGTAAAAAGACCATTTCTTTAAATTTCGGTCAAGAGATGTCAGGCATGCGGTGCGTATCATTAATTGTAAATGTTTTCATAACTATTTGTTTAAATTTAAGCTTTTGTTCGTATGTGTATTTGAAAATCATTCAAATTTCATTTTAGTATTCTTTCAAAGGAAATTGTTCTTTATTAATACCGTTAATAAAGAAAATAGTTAGATTCCACATAGTAAATTGTAAGATTTTATTGAGGCAGAATAACTGCAGGGAAAGAAGACTGTCTCCTAGAGTCCAAACGATGACGTAACTCGCGTCTCAACCAATGGGCACTGTTTTCCGCGTAACACTCGTAAGGGCTCCCCCTGGGTTGAACCACTGTGTGTGCTCAATCTTTGAAATTAACAATTAGTTCACTTTTCATAGGATTTTAAAAATTGATCTATGGGAGTTATATTTTTTCCTTTTGGTTTCGTTGTATACGTGATCCTATTACAAATACTATACTAAGAAAGGAAGTAGTTACAATGATGTGTTGGGATTGGTGGAGCAAAGAAGTGAAATTACTTATCATTTCTTCCTAATTTTATTCCAAGTGCTTCGTTGTAACAGTTTCGTATCCAGTCCAAGAATGAACAGTTTGTGTTATAATGTCAACAAAATTCTTTCTGTTCATTTACTGGCATAATCTTCACCTAGAGCATGTCATATTCGGTATCATGAAAAAGTTGCTTGTTAATTATTGTTGAAGATTAACTGAAAAATACATTGTTGTATTTGAAAATGATATCAAATATATATTCACATATCATTAACTCTGATTTCAAAATCTAACCGTGAATTGAATTGAATTTTATTTATGGCTTAGGTCAAAATCTACCAATAAAAATTGGAAACCTTTCGTTATATAAAAATAAATTTAGATTTTTCTCTTAGTATTTCCTGTGGATGAGTACTTTCGTTCCCACCATTTAGGCTTGGTTTAAATTGCGAGTGGTTTTGTTCTCAACTGGTCAAGTTTGGTTGAGGTTTAACCCGACCCAACTCATGGCTATTTGAGAACTCTGCCTGGTGGAGAAAGATTGAACGTAGTGATTCCGAATATACATTAAACTTTGGGCCCTGTCCTTAGAACGAGATCGTTATCTGATAAAAGGCAATGGTAAACCATAATCGGTTCATCTTCCCGGTATGGTACTTTGGAAAAAAAAGGGCGTAGACTCTACTTTCAGATTCCTTGCCCCCGGGAAGAGTGTCTGCTGATGACGTTATACATCAGAAGGACCTGTCTTGGTCTTAAATGTAAGTTAAATAGTAAACTTGAATAGTTAAAAATTGGATCAGCCTTTAAATTTAATTACCAATGCAAGAAAATGCACTATGGTGATTATAAAAATCTAAATTCAACAATAATTTACCAGTTCCATGACATACTAAAATAGTTTCCCCTGTAAATGATGAAAAAATTGAAGTCAGAAATAACGACTATATTTTTTAGAAATAGTAACATGTTAAAATAAATTATATTTTATGTTACAATATACAACACCTCATAACTTGAGCATATAATCTTCACTAAGTCGAGAAATACAACTTCGGAGAAAAACCGTTAAAACAAAATAACAGAAGCACTGCGATTACAACCCGCTAGCGCTATGTGTTACAGAACTGTCTTGTTCATTCGGTCCGGTTAACCTATTGCCAACAGAATTTACCTTAAATTACAATGCGTAGCATACTCCCAATAGAACCCCAAATAACAGAAAGAATAAATGAACCGAAACTTTAGTAGTTGGCTTTAATTAAAATCGAAGAAAAAACAAGTGAATGGGAGTCGTAGAAATCTACCTATGAACGGAAGTGGAATTTTCGTTGTTCTCTTTACTTGAAACTAGAAATAATGAAGTAAGAAGTGAAATGTCTGAAACTTAACTGCTAAGAGTCTTCAGTTCCTATTAATTTCGACAAGACAAAACATATTTAATAATACGTCACTTGAAGTTATTGTATAGATTTTATTTGCTTGGAATCTTTCAACATTTTTAGAGTAAAACTTTCGTTGTTCGCTTTACCTAAAGTGAAACAAATAAAACAACATCTATTATGAGTAAATGAAACGACTACTACTCGAGAAGCAGCTCATAATGCTTCATAACAAACCTGAAAACATTCTGATAAAATTTATTGAAAACAACTCTGGATAGTAAAGGTATTGTTCACGTAATGCAAGTCTCCCTCCCGTCTTCCTTAAAACTTTGTAGAAAGTAAGTCATTTCAAGCGTTTACAGGAATATTCCTAAGCCTTTTTGTTGAACGTAAGTATCATTACAATACCAAAGAAGACAGAGTAAGTTCAGAAGTTAAACAAGTATGTAATTATAAAGTAATGCCTAAAATATAGGTGAATACAAACAGACAAACTTATTGCTATCTAGCGAAGAACTAACGAACTGAAGAAATTCATGCAAAGAACTGGAACGTTTCTGTTTCCTGTTTAAGAATCTATAGAAGATGACATACTAACTTGCAGTCATGTTGTTCAATGCCCGTAAACTACGTAGTCAGTAACAAACTATTTTTGCAGCATTATTTATTCTGTCGAAGTCAGATGCTAAGTTTTCGTGGCTATAATTACTACTAAACAATTTGATTCAGGTTACTTTATTTTTATTTAATTTATATATAGGCCATATAGGCAGTTATAGCCTAAGCACGACATATACGAAGAGGTGACATCCCTCGGCGAGCATTCTTTCGGCTCCAGAGAAGATGAAGCTAGAGGCTAGGGCCATTGTCTTGGTTCTATACAGGGAAATTCCTAGTGAACGCAGGTTACTTCCAGGTTCCCGGTTTCCGTAAGGGAAGTAATCTGCTTTTCAGCGCGTTAGATTGAGTTCAAACCTAGTGCGGAGTCTACCGAAACGAGTGGTTCGGAGTTCACTTTAACTAAATCTGTAGGTCCCGTTCTTATAAACTCATAAACTCCACTAGGATATTAACGATTGAAACAAACAGCTGAGTTACTAAATTCAAAATTACTTTTAAATACTTTCAGGCTGGTAATGCGGTTATCTACTTAATATTGATGTCTACTTACTTGGAATATAATTACTAACAATGGGGTTTCTTGATACAACACAGTAATATTGGTGAATGTTAGAGTTCCACCGTGTCACTAATATGAAGAAATGACTCATGACTGCGATTGACATTTTTGATAAAACTAAGTTTGATTGATGGCCTCTGTATTAAATATAAGAACACTGCTGAAGAATGGGATATTGATATGAATCTTCTCCATCTAAATAACTCAATATATTGTTATTTTTCTTTCGCATAGAGTGTAAGCAATCAATGTAATGGATTTCATCGCACTGTTGGAGAGTACACAAATACACCTCAAGGCCATCTCTTGATTGTTGCCTTAACACAAATGAAGATATTCTTCATGTCCAAGGTCTAAGCATTTATTTGTCATATTAGTGCTAAGTGCCAGAAGTAATCCACGAATCGATCTCACAAAACACGTGCTCACATGGGATATGGCAACTCAAAAGTAGCCTATGTACTATGTTCTGTCGGTGTCCTTTGAGCAGAGTAACTCAAAGTCCACTTTTACCAAAATAAGTATTGGTCCAGTCCTCAGAAGGTCACTAGCAAGTGAGAAAATTAATTAGCAATTACGTTTCCACGTATCAACTTATTACAAATTTCTTCTTTCGCAATTCTATCTGCGGGAAAAGGACAAAAGAGGACGAATTGAGATTTTGACCTTAAATCTAAGTAGAATTACAGGACTTGTCTTGTGAGACTGGGAAATAAACCCCGAAATCCTTTAGTCAGACATCTCCCGTCTAGGGGAAAAACTCACGCGACTCCCTCAAAAATCAGATGGAACAGTGGCGACATCTTCTACAATTAAGAAGCACTTTGAATAAATATCTTCCACTATAAAAAAAAGCTATACACATATTGGGAGCTTTCGATATGTGGGCATAAAGGTGAACGAAAAGATCCCCTGACAAGTAAATGTGTAATAATAAAATGTTAAAAGAAAGTAGCCTAAATGATGGATGAACAATAGTTGATACAATAAATGAAGAAAATAACTGATTAGGACATTGTTCACGCAGACATGGTTGAAGGAAAAAGAGGAAGAGGTATAATACAGATGCAACTTCTTAAAAGAAGGTATGTTAAAATAAAGAGGAAGGAACAAGAACGGGATGAATAAAGAGGACTTAACATGCCTTGAAGGCCCTACGCTTCCAATGTTGATCATTATACTAATAATGATGATGACGCCATAATTAATACATTTAATGTAACAAGTTTTATATATTAACACACGATTGTTAAAACATGTTTCAAGGTACGGTACATTACTCACTCAGTAAATACATGTTGCTCTAGTCATTATCAAAGCTAAAAGTACATGATACAATTCAAATATGGAATTTTCTTCATTCCCTTCCAGAAAATATAATTCCTTCTCCAAAGCTACGTTTCCTTTCAGAGCGGTAGAAACAGAGTGAATTTATTATTCTCTGACGCAGTGAAGTTGGCTCAGACTAATTATTTTTGTCTCGTTCTTAGATTTGTGGATTTTATACTTCGCGGATCACAAACTTCTACTTCAACTTAATAATTTTTATCCGGAAGTATTATTTACGGATATTTTGTGAATATATTTCCGTTTCACTGTATAAACAGATTATAATAACGTTGTTTTAATGCTTGATATATTATACAGATAATGGCATTGTATAACTGTTTGCGCATAAAATTATATTTTCTCCCTTCCGCGCGTAAACAAAACGTCTGAAAATTTATGTTCTCTTTGAGTTTACAGCTGAGAAGACAATGTTTTGTAGACAATAAAAGCAGCAATGGTTCTCACAAGAGACGATCGTGTGTTCTCTAAACTCAGCATTTCGTTATTTTAGAAGTAAATAAGAAAGTGCACTTGCTCAAGTGTTCAACAGATCATGCTACAAACAATTAACTTGTGAAATGCAAACAAAATGTAATTGATTAATTGAATCACTCATTTTCAAGAGCAGTTTTTTCCGAATAAAAACTGTAGTTGCCAGATGTCTTTTTCTTTTTCCGGACTTGCCATATTTAAAAAATAGTTCTTTTATCAAGGGTCTTTTCTTAAATAATGTTTTATTTTCTCTATGATTATTTTGGTGTGACATGTTCTGATATCAATTTCTCTATAATTCAATAGGGCTATGTAGAAAGTAGATTTCTAATGAAAAGTTTTTTGTAAGTTAGAAATTCGCGTTCAGAGAGCTGTTACTTTAACAGTTTTGTGCATCTTGTATTTAATTATTTCCAGCATGCCTATTTCTAGTAAGTGGAAAAACTACATAGACCGTGATTATAGATTTTTTTATGAGAAACGCTTTAAAAATATACAAAGCTTTAACCGCTTCCAAATACTACTGCATTTCTTTGTCCTTTTCATGTATAAGGTAGAGACTGTTGATATTCACTGTAATGGAAGCAATGTCTCTTAAAATAAAATGAACTAATAGCTGAGCAAAGCTGATGTTTTATTTAAAAACTAAAAACATGTAACAGTTTCACCAATTAAATAACAACTTGGCTTCATCAGACACACTAAATTACATAAACAACACGACTTCTAGTGAAACAGCTGTCTGTGGTTCCTGATTGGCCCCCTGTCAGCCAATCCTCTACCGACTACACAAAGTGGATTTATATTAGTTAATAAGTTATTAAGGAGCCTGAAAATATAAATTGTATTTTTAGTGTAAGACGTAGAACTTTTTTGTTTTTATTTATTTATTTATTTATTTTGTTTATTTTTCCATCTTTCTTTCACTTAATTTTCTTATATAACTTATAATTTAATTTCTACAGAACAAGGCTTATTTTGGTATTGTATGCTTAGATGTAGTAGGAACAGGGGGTGAGAGGGAATCAGTAATTGCTAGTTATAAATTCACTTTGTGTAGTCGGTACGAGATTGGCTGGCAGGAAACCAATCAGGAACCACAGATAGCTGTCTCACTAGAAGTTGTGTTGTTTATGTGATTTAGTGTGTCTGATGAAGCCAAGTTGTTAATTGGTGAAACTGTTACACGTTTTTAGTTTTTAAATAAAACTTATTTGCTTTGCTCAGTTATTAGTTTATTTTTATTCTAAGTATATAAAAGTAAAGCCTTGATATGGAAAATATCAATGCTTCTTGTATTAAATATAGAAGCACATACTATATTTAGCATACTTACAGTTTTCATCATAAAAAATATTCTTATATAACATCCTTATATTTAAAGTTATATAGTTAATATCTAGAATTAATCGTCTTATTTGCATACTACAATACTGTGTCCTGGAATCTGTTCAATCGTTTCTCTGGCATGTTCGAATATGTGTTTAATAATTCAGCCTCGTTACTATGGAAACGGTCTCGTTACCAAGGAAACTAAAATACTGGAGTGGCTAAAACATGAAGGATTGTCCACTCCATCTCAGTCCTAATTTTGGAGGCAGTAGGTCTAAGTGTTCTTAAGTAATACGTCAAAATGTATTTTTCTAAATGCGCCATTACCATGGTAACTATTACAAATACCAAACAACTATACCACAACCATTACCATACAACCATACCGTACCATTACCATACAAATGTTCATCAATATCAGACCTCTGAAAACTCTTCCAGCATACGACTATAAGAAAATTAGTAATCGTTGTTTCAGAAACATCATAGAGGCATTATTTAAATAAAGCACAAAATGAACGTATAAGAGCTTCTGTTCCCCAGCTCAAAGCATGTTTATACTAGTGATTCCGCTAGATCCCCCTGTGCGGGGTCACCCCCCCCCCAAAAAACTCGACAACAGCCCCAACTTTAAAATTTTTGGGGTCAAAATCCGATGTAAACCGTGCAAAAATTCCGCTTACATCCTCCCAATTTTGATTTTACACCCCTCAAACTGAAAATCCTGGTGGAATCCATGGTTTTTACTTTGAATAACCGGCTATATTTTCTTTGTTTGCAGTAAGATATATTAAATAGACTTAACTCGACGACCCTCAGCTGTTTATGTACACTTGGTGTCGCTACACGCACATAAAATTGATACGTTCCTGTTACCTAGTAATTAAATACCTACGTATCTTTCCGTATAGGATACAGTTTTTAGCTATTCTATTGGCCGCTCCTGTACCATTGCCACTTCTCCCACCACACGTCCAACTTCTCTTCTCTTCCAATTTCAATTATTCAGCCATGGCCATACAAAATCAACTCCATCTGATGATAAACTGGACCAAAAACTGAAGCATTAAAATCAAGCCTTGAAATTTGACGTCACAGTTTCAATGGTTATGATGTGGCACAGATGAAAATGACTTTGCTAA
Source organism: Lepisma saccharinum (assembly GCA_022664845.1). NCBI lineage: Eukaryota > Metazoa > Arthropoda > Insecta > Zygentoma > Lepismatidae > Lepisma > Lepisma saccharinum. The sequence continues at coordinate 60,827 of JAGDQP010000951.1, read as the reverse complement.
TAGAAATATTTATGAAAATCCACTTCCAAAATTAAGCTGGAAGATATCAAAAGTAAAAGGCGACCTTTTTGTAGAGTACACATGGCCATCATTTTCAGTTAAAAGAACTTGAGTGACAAGTTTATGTGATCTTGACAGATTCGTAGATCAAAAATTCAATGTTTCACTTCAAAACGAAAAAGAGCAAAGATAAAAAAGAAATATGATATTTTGTTTTGACAATCTTTAATTTTCTTACCACTTGAGAATGTTTTGAATTGGTTTCGTACATTTTGCTTTTTTTAACTCACCGGAATCTCAAAAAGTGTGCCAACGGATTTATCCTAATGAAAGCCAGTGGCACGTAGGCTGTTGGAATATTTATTTTCGTAATATAAGTTGGTTGTTTTGAGTTTGGCTCTAAAATTAAAATTGTAGGAAATTCTGATGTGCGTGTTTCCCTTTCGTCTTACAAAAAGAGGGATTTTTCTTTTCATCTTATAGACAAATTAATAAAATAACACGTACATATGTGAAATGTTTAATGATTTGTATAATGAATGGTAAGGTTTTATTCTTTCAATTTCCTGTACGTACGGATAAAAAAAATCCCTTTCTCTGCACGCTAAATTTTCGTGTATATGTCCCTCAATGTATTGATTAATTTTGTAGTTTCAAGACTTTTCATTGTATTCCGTTTCATCTTAATCTCTGAAACCATTGATATGCTAACAAAACTACGAGAACAAGATTATATCTATGAATAATTCAATACTTCGCTTTACGCTATCTGGACGTTCCATTTCAAACTTACAGAAAACAATATTACTGAGATCGATGCTGTTATTTACAAAGTGAAATTACTCCTGTAGGGAAAATATTGTGAATTCTACTTTACATAAGCTGTAAAGTACGTTCTATCCTGAACTAGATTTAATGGTCACAGGAGGGCGTTGTCAGCGTTCACATTGGCGTGTTAGCTACAATGTAAGAGAAATAACTTCATTTGTTGTTAAAACATGGAAAAGTAATTAGAAATTCTACACTAAAACAAATGTTCTTGCACAGATTTTTTTGAGGATATAATTATGTTGAGACTTTGTATCCATTACTTAAGTTAATTAGAAAAAACGTTGACAAGGATTATACACTACGCTTAATGATAAAATGCACATAGTAAGCATAAGAGTATCAGTGCACAATCAACAAACTCTTTAGACATAACACACTAACTGTCTTGTTGACAGAACACTGTTATGCTTAGTGTGTGGTGTTGAATTAGCTTTAGATTTTTTTGTTGTAAAGCTTGATGGATGTGGCTTTGTTTAATAGCTTTAGAAAGGAAATAGCGCTATAAATGAAGCGTTGATTTCATTCTGTATCAAGTTTCCAAACTTTATACTATGCGGATGTGAAGAATCATAGAAGATGGTGCTGTCTATTCGTAACTATCTTTCCAATTATTATCTTTTCTACGTACCCGCTCCTCCTCTTGTTTGATCTATTTTAAGCGTTTCCTTTTCTTTTTATTACAGTTAGAATCTTTGGCCCAGGTTGGACAAGGGAGAAGAAGGGAAGAAACTCGGCCAGAGCCTAGTTCGAAGGTCTAGGCCTAGCCTGCTCTGACTGAGAAAAAAATCCTTCCAGAGCGTTGGCGTAGTATTCGGGTTGTCGTAGCTCCAATTCCAGCGGCGACCATTCTGACTGAGGTTTTTCCAGGTTTTTTCCTCAGTCACACCAGGCAAATGTCGGGATGGTACATTAAAATTAGGCCATTGTCGACACCTTCCCGCACACTTTCCCCTCCCCTATCCCGAGCTGAGCCTCAGATGCCTAAACCCATAAATAAAATTCAAAATTCTGAAAAAAAAACAACAGTTAGGATGGTCAGCGACTGAGCTCCTATCCCAATACGAAGTCAATTCTATAAAAAACTGAGCTACGGTCGCTCAGTTCTTGGTCTAGTAAATAGGTCACAGATATGAGATTAGCAAACACGTTAATATTCTGGAGACCTTTTTTTGCCAGATTTTTCAACATGTTCTGAGTTTTACTAAGCGAATGTCATAAATTTACCCATATCTAGTAATCCTATTCAATGCAACAACAAAATAATATATATCTTTGAAACGAACACGTTTAGTAACATTTGTTAACAGATACCTAAGATGGAAATTAGTTTAAATGTAGTGAAAATCATGCTAAAAGTCTAAAAGAAAACCCTTGAGCTGCGGCCGCCATCTTGGAAAATGGTGGCCAAAATTCAGTTTCCTCTTCTTTTCAATTTTCGCGGAAATAAACATCACAATCGAAAAAAGTTCCAAATAAAGTTTGTTCAGCATACAATTATGAATCATTTTTGTAATTACGTCTTTTTTCCATTTGACCAATCCTAAAGCTACAAAATGACATTAAAAGAAAACAACTTTTTTTTTTTCAGAAGCCAAAATCTTGAAATTTAGTTAAAAATATTCTTAAAAGCATTGGATTTGGTATATAGAAAGTATTTGGTCACCCAAGTAACATATGAAAATTATTCAAATATAAAAGTTATGCTACGCCGTCACCTTGGAACATGTCGGTCGATATTCGCCTATTTTAAGTTTTCACAAAAGCTGCAGAACTTAAAAAAAAATGTTTTAAAGTAGTTTGTTCCGCATAAAATTAACAAATCTTTGTTGTTAAGGCTATTCTTTTCAATTACCCAGAAGCCACAAAATGGTACAAAAGCTTAACTAATTGTCATAAAATTACATTTTCATTTGCATTTTTTTTTTAAATAAAGGTAAAATTTATTGTCAACAACATAAACTGCTCACAAAAGTTTTTTCTTAAATAATTACACAATTTTTCTGTGAAGAAATAGCATAAATGACAACTTTAGTCCACAAAATGTAGGCACTAAGAATTGAACATCATAAAATTGCAAGTAAACCTTACTTAAATTGTAATGTGTTGGAAAAAAATACCGAAAGGTTATGATATCACAGTTATTAAATATTACTGAATGCTGATAATTACAGTATGCTATCATGTAACGTTTTTTTACTCAATTTAATATATTTTTATACAGAGATGAGAACTTTTTGCATACAAGCTATGATCTGCAGCATCATAAAAGGTGACATATCGATTACTGTATTCAGATAGAGTGCAAAGTTCTCCCATCCTTTCAGTTCGAATAAACTCCATAATGAAGATAAACATTTTCATAAATTCTGCCCACAGTTTGGCTGTTCTATTAGTTTCGTCTGCTAAAATATCTGACACTGTGGGTTTTCCAGCTTTTGAAGTCATGATATACTCTGGGGGGTTTTAATTTCTAAACACTTTTCACTGTCAAACACAAAAGTAGTCAATTTTCTGAGTAGAAAATATTATAAATTTGAACAGAGCCTTAGTGTGAGAAAATGGGATTGTTAAAAAAAATAGGTATTTTTTAAAAAATCATAATTTTATGCTGAACAAACTTAATTTGAAACAATTTTCGATGTGATGCTTAGCTTCCGAGAAAATAAAAAAAAACAACAACTATGTTTTTGGGGGACTTTTATTATGTTTCCACTACAACTAAACGCTTCTTCTATTCTGAAAGTTCCATGCTTATAATTTTGTTTTTAACTGACTATAACATTTCAGACTAAACTGACTCGGCTATTCTTTCCCACTAGCAAAAATCTATCAACCTCGTGGCTTGTGGCAGTCTAGGAAAAATTAATAAAATTGGAAAGAGCGGGGATAGATCCCAGGACATTTCAAATCATTTAGCAACTGAGCTGCAAAGAACAAAATTAGTTAGACAGGTTCATCTCAATATTTCACAAAGATCGATAATTAATTAACAAACGAGAGAGTCGGAGTGTTTATCAAAGCTTTGTTGTGATAACGTGTAGAAAAGAGTGTTTAAAAATAATCGTGACAAACAAAGGGTTCAAGAACATTTGAGAAATACGTGTTTACAATAAGTTTTGAATACATTACTTAAGGCTCAGTACAAAACTTAAAAAAAATATATTAGGTAACTGTAAAATAAGTGTATTGCTTTTACAGTGTGCAACTCCTCAATCCTTTTCATGGAACAATTTCACTAAGGGCTGTTATCGCAGACTTGTCACGTGCTCAGACTATAGATGGCAATACTGTGCATAAAATGTCAATAAAGTTACATAAAGCACTGGATTAACTATACGACATATTTAGCTCTACAGCCTAAGCTCTCCTAATTACTCGGTCAACCCACTGAGTATTAATATTATAAGTCGCTTAATATTCTAATTATAGATAAAATAATTATTGACATCCGTAGGAAGATTATATAAATCTTAATTTGTAGAACTAACTTCAATAAGCTTAATTATTAAATTGCCTTACCAACAAAGTTACAGGGAGTCAATAAAAAAAAGTCTATTTGCAATGAGATGAACCAAATAATTGATGTACGTTGTAACGGATTATACAAGACTTTCAAATTATTGATTGAATACAAATTACAGAAAAATATAGTTTCTTTGGCATCTCCGTCATCACATTTATATTAACCCCTGAAAAAAATGTAAATTAAATAAAGAAAACAATTATGAAACATTTAATGAGAAATTGTGTAGTAACGTACTTTTTGTTTAGCTGCTTAAAGTAAGTAATTCCTACAATCAAAATGTCCAACTCGTAATGAAATTTTGTAGAAAAAATATTTTATTTTAATGAATTCCTGTTGACTAAATCATTCTCTGAATTTTAATTTCCTTGTTCAGAAAGCTTTACAGTGTACGATGGTTATATTGGCCACAAGCAAACTGAGGACCCTTCAACTAAACATTACGTACTGTTTCTAGCGAAGCTTTAGTGGGAATACTCGTTAGCATCATTATGGAATAGTTTAACAACAAAATTAACATTCCAACCGATTTCTTACAAATATATATTCCATTTATTGTATTAACAACTGGGTCAGGGATTTCCTAAGAAGGAATTACAATAACAAAAGCATTATTGCCAACGAGATAGATCGTTCGCCTTGTGATCGCTAAGACAAAAGATCAAGGACGAGCATTCCATGGTTTTCCTCGGTCACATCAGCTGCTTGGATTGTACCTTGATATAAGGCCAGGGCCGATAACTTTCAAAATCCTTTCCATTGTTGTTTTTATTGTTAAATATATCCAGTGTAAATGGTCGAAATAAAACTGTATCTGGAAATTGTTAAATAAATAAAACAAATATTACAAATTTGTAATTATACTTCGGAAATTGTCTGTTTGAAGTTGTCTTAAGAATGTGACAAGAATGTCTCAAGAATGTTAGATCAATTACTATTAATTACGTTACAGCAAACTTATCTTGACTCAAGTTGGGATAATCTATTGTTTAGCAAATTAGAGTTATTGCTTTTACGTAATTACAAAGTAAGCTTGAGACGAGTTGGGATACCGTATTCCTTAGCGAGTTAGAGTTACTGCTATTACGTCACTTAAAAAGTTGGCTTGGCATGAGTCATAATACTGTATTTATTAACAACCTAGAGCTACTGTTATTATTACGTTACTCAAACTTAGCTTTTCAAAACGTTAAGTCAATATAACTATCCATTGGCTTGCCAACAGGCATAACGTTCTACAGACACTATAGCACGACTCTAACTGAGAGGAATTGTTTTTACTTTTTGTTTGCTAATAGAAACATTCGTTTGGTAGAAAGAGAACACATACAACATAATAGAACATTGCTGAAATACAGTCGAAGTAGAAGAAACTCTATTGACGTTTGTTTATTCTTAGTCTGTGCATATAACCTTGCTCTGACGTAGAAATTGCGTGACTCCACCAGTGCAAGTCGGAGCTCGTTCTTCAGATGGACACCTCCTGTTACGTAACTCAGGGGGAATCGCGTGAAGGTCTATTGACCAGGATGGGATCTTACGAAGGAGAAATGAAGAATGCCTTCTCAAAATACAAGAAATTGCAACCCGTTTCTTCCCTCTGAGATAGATTACATTTGCGTGAAAGTGATCCTGAAACAGATTAGATTAAAGTATTTTTTTTTTCAAGAACGAATTCTCTTTGAATGTTTAATTTATGGACCAGAATCTTTAACAAATCCATGTTCAAGAAGGTGTTCGAAATTCTACGAAATCTGAATAGGTTTCGTACAGAGCTCACAGACGGATACAAGATACGTTTTGTTCAATCTTGTATTTGGTCTCTTCTCGAGTATTTACAGTCCTGAATTAATCGAAGAAGTTTACACATAAAATTCAATATTCTTCATGACGACAGAAAATATATTCCTCCTGCATTATCCCCTAAAATCTGGAATTCTTGTCCGAACAATATTAGTTCTGTCGCATGATACGCGCAATACAAGAATATGATGTTTGACTTAACATATGCAGAAGTAGCACGAACATGCATCAGTAATAGTTTGTTACGTTTCATCATTATTGTTCTTTTTTTGTAAAAATAATATATAATAATATATAAATAATAATAAAGATGAAATGTAAATAACAAATATTAAATAATATATAATAATATAAATAATAATAAAAATTATATGTAAATAACAAATATCAAATAACAACATAAAATTATACAATTGAAACCAATAATAACAGAATAACAATAAAAAATATAACCATAGCGGAATGTTGACCCAAGTGAAATCTGTACAATAAATAAGAAATGGGAATGTGTTTCCAATTCAACCGTGCTTAACGCTGACCGGAAGCAGTATTTTAGATGAGAAAATGTCAATGTTAGATGGAAGTTGACTGAGTTCAGATAAGAGCCTATACATAAAAGATCTTTGAATTATGGATAAACTGGGTTTAAGGATATAGAGATGGTTTACGTTAGGAGTGAAGCGAATAGCTACACGAATGGTTAAAGCTCCGAGGGAAGAGACTGGCTACATATCTTATCTTACTGTTTGTTCTGTCGACTTTGTGCTGATTCAATGTTCGTTGTTTTTCGAAATATTTTCATTAATTATGGAATCCTAGATAAAGCAATGCCTAAGAATAAGTATTATTTATGAAAGTATTAGCTACCGAAGATGTTAAATTCTAGGCATAATCAGAAACTGTGTTCTCTAAACTCGTTCCCTATTTAATGCTTTATTTTTTATCAAAGAAATTGAAACCGAATCTTCGTTGTACTTGAAATTTTCAAGTTGATTCTAAAGTAAGCTATACGCTAGTTTTTTGTTTTCTGAAATGTTTCCATTCAATTCTGCAATTCCAGGAGAAGGGACCAACATGATTTCGCATCTTACTTATGCTATTCAGGAAATAATTTTAAATTGTTGATATATTTTTATGGTTTTTACTATGTCTTATTAGAAAGTAACTAAAATGTTTGTTACTTTATTGGTAGGTAATTCTTCACTAACACGTTACATTTATTCTGATTATTTCAACGACATGTTGTGTTTACAGCTGGACAAAAGAATATACAAGAAAGCTTCATACAGACATTTTATTTAGTAGACATCTATCGGTGTATTCTACAGAACTCCTTTAGATAGAATTCCTCGTAACGTGTATCTGTTTAATACAGAAAACGTACAATTCAAATTGTTTTCTTGAATTTTTATTTTAAATTGTAATCTTCATAGGGTGTACAATACATAAAATATACCTTTATATTTATTATTTTCGAATGATTCTTTAAGATTAAAATCATCGTAAATGTTTACAATACAAGAAATTAATTTCATTACAGTTTTTTTAGTTCACAATGGTTCGTGGTGTCCTCAAATTTTGAAACACTTATTTACCTCATTTCCCCGTAGTCATATAATGATTGAAATTTACAGAGCTACGTAAGTCGGATGACAATACAATATTCTATTCTTATTTTCATATATTTATATACGGCATATTTTAATATTCTTTTAATATTACCCATAAATACTAGCCTGTAACGCTGTAGCGTTTGAATGGTTGCGGAACACTTTAGGATTGGGGTAAGAAATAATAAAAGACTTTTTAAAGACATACTTCTCTTAAACAATTCGTACTATAAAGTTAAAAATAATTTTGTTTATGCACAACTAAAAAGAAAAAAACATGGGGGAGTTCTCATATACAGTCGCTAAATTCTTCAATTAGCGCACCCCATGCTTTTCTTTTCAGCGTTGCATAAACAAAATTATGTTTTACTTTTTAGTACCACTTCCAAAGCGTACAAAACATTAAGCTAATGTTGTTTCGAATGTAAGAGAAATGAGAATTAAAATTCTAGTATTCTCATTCATTCTATAATATAGATATCGACGGTGATTATATAAACTTGTGAGTTTCCAAGAGCTTGATGTACAATTTTGGGTAAAGTTAAGTCGGAAGCCGTGTTCAATCACTTTCCACTGGTTTGGACGCCTAGATTACGAGCACAGAAACCGAGCATGTTAATACGATTCGGCCATAGATTTGTTATACGTGTTAAGTGCAAAATTTGAAAGATAATTATTCTAAAAAACAATAGATTTTAAATAAGAAAGTATACTAAAAAATGTCTGTGTTAATTCAACGCTTTTCGGTGTCCCAGAGTGACCAGCACATGTCTGTGTTAAATCAACACAACAGAAAGTGTTGATTTTCGATGATTCAACACAAGGGATGTGTTATCAATGCTTATTCAACACATCATACTAGCACCATGACAGTGTTTAATCAACATTGATAACACATCTGTTGTGTTGAATCATCGAAAATCAACACCGTCTGTTGTGTTGATTTAACACAGACATGTGCTGGTCACTCTGGGACACCGGAAAGTGTTGAATTAACACAGCCATCTTTTACAGTTTGAAACAACTTTTTACTCCTATGTATGTTCATTCTCCTGTCTGACGTCATAAAAGTAAAAGATATCAGAAGATCAACACAAGGACTCAATTTATTTTCCCTTCAGTCTTTAAAGTTTAGTTAGCATAAGTGCTCATTAATTATTTTTGGTATCTTATTGGTTAAATAGTAAGAAAAGTTCACCAATACATTAACACCCTTCGGGAAAGTGTTTATCGTAAATAGAACAATTACATTCAATTTTTTGTTCGTGCTTTTTGCCTCCCTCTCTTTTTCTGTATGTCTGGCACAAACAAATTCAGAAAGAAAGGGGGAGAGAAACTAGAAAGAGACAAAGAGAGAGAGATTGGGTGAGAGAGCAAGAGAGATAGGGAGAGGAGAAGAAAAGAACTAAATAAGAAGTTATTTCTACTTTCTTTCCTTTGGTTTTCTTTGGTCTTGCTCCTGTCGGAATTTTCTAAATTAGAAACTAAGTGATGGATTTAAAGTAGATTTTTTCCTCTTTTCTTCTACGAGACGTAAAATAGAAAAGAAAAGAAATACCTTTGAAGTCATAAATAGACACTAACAGGCCACTTTGGGACCTTATCAGCAGGGGGATGCAAATTGCCGTATTTCAATTCAGTCCTTGTTTCTTTTTCGTTTCTTTCTTTCGTTTTCTCTGAGGATTTGAGGCATATTTTTCCCAGAAGAAAAGCGAACACTTGACTGATTTTTTTCTCTTCAATTTTAGGTCTCTCTTTCATTCTATCTCTCTCATTTCGCCTTTTGATGTTTCTGCTGACATTCAGTAGACACCTGTTTGTTGCTATGGCTTCCTAGCACGCATGGGTTTATGCCTATTTGTTTGTCATGTGTTTGACACAAACACAATGACACACTAACATAGTCAGGTATTCCCTTTCTACAAGTATACGGATTTGAATACGCTCGGAACGTCTGTACACACCTGGAGATTATGATTATGATAATGCACCCGTTGCATTATTACAATGTATCCAGAAGTAAATTTTAATGTGTAGATCACTGTCGAGATTTTCACACGTTGTCTGGTGGTATGCGAAACAATATATCTGGTAAACAACAACAGGTAGGTAGTAACTTCGCGGACTGGCAGATATGCAGGTTCGAATCCAGCACCCGGTCATCCTGACTATGATTTTCAGGTAAGTAAAAACAAAACTTTAGTAAACTTTATTTTGTATGGGGCAGGCTAGTAACTTTTGACTTCGGCCCGTCACGATTGGTCCTATACACCTAGTTAAAATACACAAACATCCATGCCCCAGGCGGAATTCGAACCCGCGACCTTCGAGTCGCTGACCTAACGCCTTAGACCGCGCGGTTGCCTGGTCAGCTGTTTTCACGGTATAACTCAGTTTCACTAGGCAAATGTCCGGATGGTACCTTAAGAAAGACCCTGGCCGATAGCTACCCCATCCTGGCCTGAGCCATTCAGATATTATTGAGTGTATTTTCTCTAAAACATCATATATTTTTTTTCGTTTCGTTGTCTTTATAAACAAGACTGAACTTGTCTTTTTGTTTGAAATAATGCTAATTTTTCTTTGTGTATCATGCTGAAATAGTTTGTTTTTAAGGATCAATCGTTGTCATGAAGAAGTTATTCTTCTTCTTTGTCATGCCATCAAGCCCATGTTCATAAATCTTCCATTCTATACCAAGTTTCTAGATTTTTTGATTGTAAAGTTTTCATGTTTTTGGTACATATTGAAGTAATTAATTTCGTTATCTGCTGAACTTTCGCTACAAAATGCTTACGTGCTGAGAATGTTGACGAGGTATTGTGTTCGTAGTAGGTTGATCGTAGAGTTGTCTATAATACTCACCGAGTCTTATAGAATAATGAGCACGAATGAACATAGGTAAATTGGAACAGGAAATTGAAACTCGAAACTATCAAAAGTTGTGTCTTCAACGACCCCGTAATATTGAGTGAGAAAGTTCAAATTGTGTTTCTGTGTGAATCTAACCTGTTGTCTTATATTGTATTTGTGAGTGCAGACTAAAGTATCAGATGAATAAATTTCTCTTTTAAAGAAGTTACTTTTGAAATAAACTTTCTGTTTCTGTCTTAGCTTCATTGTCTACGAAATGCGAATTTGTAATAAAAGGCTTAAACATGTAAAAAAAATGTTTACCTCTTTCTGAAAACCTGGTGATGTGAGTCTTTTGAATATAGTCATGTCTTTCTGTCCTTTTCACCCTCCATCTCTGTTTTCGTTTCTTTACCTATTTTCTTACTTGCTTATTTATATCCTAGCGGGGAACGAATTGTCTGAAAAACTAGGCTACAGTTCACGGTTAACGAGATTCTCGGTTCGAATCTCAACTGTTATACAAAGGTTTGTGAATTTTTTTTAAAAATCTCAACAGTGTACTGAATCGGGTTGGAACGAAGTCATTGGTTACTGTAATAGTTCACAAACTTAATGTTTTATATATATATCTGTAACGGTATCAAAATTGAAAGATGACGTCCCTTAGCGACATCGAAAACAAAGGAAACAGGCGAAATAGGAAAAGGGTTAGAATCTTTATTCAAGGTATTATTTCAGTCTTCATTAGGATGATGAAATTGAGCGGGAAAAGAGTGAAGAATCATTATTAGAATTACTGAAACGAGGAGGGCTTAAATTTGCATCTCCTCCGAATGCATATCATAGACATACTGTAAAAAAGTTCTCTTGGTTTATATTTGAAACGCATCTTTCGAAAGTTTTCAATAAGCCAAGATTTCATCACTTCTTGCACACGACGCTCTTAAAACAAAACACTACTTTTACCGTGAAATTACTGGCATTACGAGCGCCAGTTATAATCACCGTAAAATCAACAGGGATTTTACAGTTAAAGTATTTACTGTGAAAGTACTGTACCTGTACAGTAATGAAATGTGTGTAATAGCCACCGGGTCACGCTTACGGAGGATGGAGCGGCAGTAGTCACCGGCGTGTCCCGAAGATGGCGTGTGGCACTGCGAACTTTTGGAACTTACGTTCTTTGATGTTTCAACTAATGTTAAAGATATTTTAACAAAAAATAAAGAGATATTAAGACTTAACCGCCACTAAAGGCTTTTATAAATAAATTATTGACAGATTATGAATAATTAAGTGTAAAAGTACAATGTTTGCTATGGTTCATTGTACTTGTCAGTATAACCTGGCAGAGCAGGTTATGCTTTGTAGATCGTATCGAAGCTCAAATACATGTAAACGAAGACTTCCCGTTGGAAAGTAGTGATGTCTTGGTGAATGCGAGAAGGCTATATTTTTGATGAGTGGAGAGAGTAGTGCACTCTTGATAAATGCGAGATGCTGCCCCTTGGATTTCCGAGCTTCTTGGAAAATACGATAGATTAAACTAGATCTCTTTGAGTATTCGACAGATCAATCTACTCTTGCCGAGAGATTGCCCGTTGATGCGGAAATCTCTTGTCCTTGGGAGAAGTCAACGTGGTAGCACACCTTGTTTCCAGGGAATCCCCGTGCAAATTCTAGTCACCAGAGGAAGCTGCCGAGTCGTGTTTCTGGGCATCTTAAAGGGAAAATCCTGACATCAACCTTTCGTGGTAGTTTTGAGGCTACGACTGTCAAGAAAATTCCTGTAACTGCTACTGGCGCTCGAAGCAGGGTTGCAGGAACCGTCATATGTGTTTACTGTGAAACTACTTTTACAGTAATGAAATTCTTACTGTCAAACCACAGTTAGAGTAATGAAATGCATTTACTGTGAAACTACATTTACAGTAACGAAATGTGTTTATTGTGAAACTAGTGTTATAGTCACGAATCTGTAAAAATATTTTTAAGATTAAATCACCGTAAAAACAAGTTTTTTAAGTGTTACTTTTTACTTCCGATTATTATTTGAGCGTTTTTATATCTTGCAAGATAAAAAGGGTATCAATATTCTAGTTTGGTAACCTAAAAATAGTTTATTTGGATATATTATGATCAACGTGAGTACAAAGGTAATAATGACAAAACCTACACGCCCAATGAACATTCTAATGACATCTCAAAGAATTCATAAACTTCTCTAATCTTTTTGTATGCATTATTAAGCACAAAACTAATAAGAGAATTAGAGGAAACATGTAAACAACAAATATAAAACAATTAGAACTTAACATATATTGATTACGGTAGCTCAAAAACGGCAAAGAATATAAAAAAACATTTCCCACAAAATAACGAAGATTTACCGATTAATTGTTGAAAGTAATGATTTGAGTCCATCTGTATGACTTCTTTTGGTATTTGTATGTATGCAAAGCGCTGAATTTTACACCTATTTGAGGAAGTTCTGAGAAACAATGGAAACAAGAATTAAAGAATCCCTACTAAGGCTAATTAACAAGCAGTAAATTTTGTGCATATTTCAAATCCCAAAGCTATTGTTTGATAACAAACAACATAAAATTTTACACCGTTGTGTGAGTCATCTATTGAGATTACTTAGTATTATTGAACAATCGTTATCGATATGTTTATAGATGGTGGGAAATATTACAATAATAATTAATTTATGAAGACCTTTAGGCCTGTGCTGTTTTGAAAAATTGAATGTTGCGAATTTTGAAATTAAATGACTTTACCATTCTTTCAGAGCTTTGGGTTATTGAAAGAAACATGTACTTTAGGTCATATTTTGCAGTCATACATTACCACACCCAAGCTAAGAGTTGTGTTTAGAGATAACCAAGGCTGCGAATTCTGAGAGAATTTATAGTAACTGTTGATGCTTTGGCTACGTTGAAGTGTCAAACATGCATTTCTTCAACTAACAACTGAGTATTTTCTTGTAGAACATTTCGTACACAAAAAGTTACGAAAATGAGTGAAGAAGAACAGGAATAATAAACAAATACCATTCATTGTGTTGAAAAGTTAATACACGCATTGCCATGCCCTCTAGAATATTTTCAGCCAATTAGCTTCGCAGCCTCGGTTGTTTCTAAACACATGTCCTCTAAGGTAACTAGATACGGTATATCTAGGGTGGATCTACTAGACAAAACAAGTTTACACAGAAAAACCGTCCATTATATAAAGTGTCAAATACGAATAAGTAAGAATAAGAAAGTAAAAATGAATAAAAATAAATAAAATAACAAAGTGAATACATAATAATTATCTTCACTACCAACCCACTAGACGATCTAAGGTGAACACGAAGATAAAATGTAGTTATAATCATGACTAGGAATCATATCATCAATCTGGGTATAAAGGGTTGAAGTCAGGAAAACGGTAAGACTTTGGTAGGGCAAATGAGGCTGAAGTAACTGAAGGAAGATAGAGAAAAGAACAAATATTGGAATGGACAGAGATGTAAGTAAGAAAACGTGTATGAGACCCTACGTACAAATGTGTGAATAATGTATACAGGTATAAAACAAATGAGAATCGTAGTTCATGACATTAGAAACTCTACATGACACCATGCTACTTCCAAAGCTATCACTACTCAAATTTCTTGAGTTGTTTATGATATGGTGTTTTCAGACCAGATAATAGTTACTACTTATTTCGAATACAATATCTGCTACCACCAACAAGGAAGACAAAAGTCTTGAACTGATCCTTTTGTTAAATCTGTTTACGAATTTTCAGTGTACCAGTTGAAAATAAAATGTTTTAAAAATACATTTAAGTAAACCGGGAACAATTTGTAAAAAAAAAAAAAATGTTTCTACCTATAGTTCCTGATTTGCATTTATGAGCAAAATAAATATAGAACTGTAATTTGACTAGATTTAAATTAAGGAAAACGGAAGTCTATATATTTGATTATTTAAGACTAGAATTCTGAAATATATTTACGTTTTTATAATTGATTTGTTGCAAAATATATTTGAGAAATACAAAACAAAATACTTATTCCGCTGAGGAAATTGCCTGTTCTCCTGACCCTTAAAATATTGGAAGTCTTTTCAACGTTCTCATTCAATATTTATGCTATAAGTTGAAAGTTGCTATACGTTAACAAAAGTTTGGAGTTTTAATTTTTTGAGATTTTAAAGAACTAACAACAAACCATTAATTTGTTAAAAAATTTCTATGGCATTCACGATGGCACTTAGAATGTTTTCCATTGTAAGAGGTATTTGTTTTACATATTTTAACACTATCGGCCTGTACAGTCATCACTTATTGCTTAATGTGAACAAGAGAAAAGGAAACCGAAGAATGTTTGCTTAAATTGAATGAAAATTGCCCTTTATTCAAGTGGGTTAGATTTAGCCTACACTTAACCCTTGTCAAAAATTTGGGAACAACAAAGAATCACATTTGTGGCGCTTTTTGAATGGTAGAAAGACGGAATAAAATTTATGCGGAAGGATACTCACGCGAAAGAATCATAGTAAATCCGCTACTACCTTCAATCGGAAGGAAATTTTGTCTTCTTTGCAGATATGCCCAAACAATAGTAAACACATTCAATTGTTTCTGAAAGATATAACCTAATTCAAGCAATTTAAACATGACAGTTCAACACAACCACATGCAGATTCCATTGTGTATAACAGCAAATGGATGGAACCTTATGAAAAAAACAAGAGTCAATACATCGTACCATAATTTGTTTACTGTGAGTTTTATGTTTCGCTCGTGAGGCGAAAAAACGTTACTCTACCCAAAAACATAATAACAAATCTTAGCAAGAATTCGGACAATCTATTCACATCACAAAACAAATCATGTATTAAAAGTAGAGCGTTCGTTCTCCATTGTATACGTGATGACGAAAATGTATATATTTTTTTCTACAAATACACTATTAAAATATTTCCAACTACGGATAGAAAATACCTACTCATCGCCAAAAATATACTTACAAGAACTTCATAGCTTTGTTCATGAGCTGACAATCACAGGACAAATTCTCAACGATATTCGCTTTCTTATTCCGAACAGGTTAGTCCAATTCATAACTACTACTTGTTCACAGCATTAATGGACGGAACAAATATTTTAAAGTACAGACTGAACCAGCACTTTCATTGTGTCTCCATACCAGAAATAGAAACAGGAACTCTTCGATTACAAAGAGATGGGTGAAACCAGCAATTAAACATTTGTTATTTGAGAAATTATGCCTCACATGAAAAGTTTCCTTCGGGCCCAGCTGGTCACATGAGACCTGGTTCGTCATGCATACTTTCTGTCAGCGTGGTCCCGCTTCAAAATTAAGATGAACTGTCAGTCGGTCCCGTCTTTTTAAGCTCAGAATCTTTTTTTTTTAGGTCGTGAATAACAATTCGAAAAATGTGCATCATTCAAAGTATCCAAATTGATTTGGTTTTTACAAAACAAAAATTCTTATTGCAAGTACTTTGAAGTATTTATTCCTAAAAGAAAGTAATCTGCATTACGTTTACACAAGGAGGATCTCATGATCCATCCATACTGTTTTGTTTGTTTGTTTCTTGTTTTCTTTCTTCTTTTTCTGCTTCTCTCTCTCTCTCTCTTCCTGTGTGTGTCTTTTCTTTCCTCTTTTTCTCCATCTCTTTCTTTCTCTCCACTTAACACACAAAAAAGAGAAAGTCCAGACAACTCTTATTTTCAGATTCTATGTTTTTCTTCTCTTCAGATGTTTCCACACTACATTCCTCCTCATCATATAACAGGGATTTCAGGAAGAGCTCTACTGCCGTTTGCCTTCCCAGCTGGAAGACCGTCACCAAAGACGCTTTTTTCTTTTTGTCTGTTTGCAGAGATTCAACCTACAAACACAAAAGTTGAAGAAGAAAAAAAAATGGAGATTCACAGACACTTAATTTAATTTATCACGAGTTATTTTGAGCACAGTTTACCTTTTCTGTCAACTCTTCAGAGGCAATGAAAGGCTGCCATGAAAGTGCATACACACACACACACACACACACACACACACAAAGTCAACCATCTTTCCACGCTTAAGAATTCTTACACCGTTACGTTTGTGCTTACATATGTCGAGAAGGAATGCACTATACACAAAATCCACACATGTAAAACCATAGTTTTTTTTTTTATGAATAGGAAACAATCGCAATTATAACCTTTAAATTTATTTTTTTCTTACATTTATTGGTCAGGTACACAGGTGTGGACATAGCCTGTCACATGTCTGAGAGATAGTGTTCCTCTGCGTGGAGTTTCCCGGAGCTCTGCAGAGGTGGGAAAGAGAAAGATATTGGCCAACGTCTATGTCTTGCACCAATATGGTATTTGCATGATAAAACTGAGGAAATCCCCCCCAAAAAGCGTCAGTGCTATGGCTCATGTCCTCACGCATTACTCTAGCTGAGAAATTCTTGTCAACTTTACCTGTTATACTATCTTTAGCTCTTTCCTGTATTCAGTGAATAGCAATTTAGTTATTCTACATTGCTAGCTCCAAGGAAGTATATTACATAAAATTCTAATTTTAATTATCCGGGGCCAAATTGGCCGGGACCAAATTTAATTAAATGTCTTAAAAATTAAGTTCAATAAGGTCCACACAGAGATTACGCAGATGCCAGAACACAAGAAATGATTTAGGTCTATGCAAGGTGACTGTAAAAGAAACGAAAAGTCACTGACAAATACATTAGCTTAATTCATGTATCGACAGAACGTTTAATTTTAATCTAAATTTTAAGGTCTTTAGGCAACTTAGGCTTAGGTCAGATGGGTGACGATAGATGAATTGGTGGAATGAAGAAAGTGGGAGGAAATGGGAGAACCCGAGAAAACCCACGCATACGGTGTTTGTCCACCATAAATGTTATTATGTTGTGTGTCGTCAGGTTTACTGGTTGAGAAGGTAGAGCCGTTATTGTTCGTTTACGGGTTGTGCCTATTTTCGTCCCCATTCCTGTTCCTAATTCCGTCCCCTGGATGAAACATGTTTCTGCGACGAAACCCGCAGTCAGATTATTTATTCTACACGTTTGAACGACTAACTTATCATCTTGAATGCATACAGGGTTTCCGCTAGGATTTTTAGTGTGGCGGAATGGGGGGGGGAGCGGGTAAAAGTCAAATTGGAAGGATACAAGCGGAGTTTTAAGTGGTTTCTATCGATTTTTCACAGCAAAAATTGTGAAGTTGGCAGGGTGTTGTCGAGAGTTTTTGAAAGTGACACCCCCCCACACACACACAGGGGAGGGGTCTGGCGGAATCACTGAATGTATACATAATGTTATTCTTGGGCAAGTTAAACTGCATGTTATTTCTCAGTTTTGCAAAATACATTTTGTTTTTAAATTTCATTCCTGTATACACTTTTGTATCACTTCATTAGATTTGGTTACATTAGTTCACTTTCCAAATTAACTGATTGTAAATCATGTTGAAAAATAAACAAACACATTTGTAAACGCGTAATTGCCTAATTTTTATAGGAATTTTATGATGGAGGCAAAATTAGGAACACTTTTTCTGGTCTGGCTGTAAGTAAGTATTTATGCAATTACCTTTTTTGGCGCTAACAATTCTTTAAATAGAAGATTTGGCTTGGTTGCTAGGACTATAAAATTTGGCGGTTAATTCTTGAAAGGGAAACAGTTAACCATGTGGTAAGGATAAACCAGTTTTAGCATCACCAGATTTAGAACAGTCTTCTAAATCAAGGTCTCTGAATTCAAATCTGAAATGAGTTTCTCTCCGGCTGCTTTGGTGGAGGCACTAGCCGGCGTTATAGTAGGGAAAAAAGTTAAATTAAAAGAGGAGTCAAAAAATATGTTGTGGTCCGACTAGAAAATTACATTTTTCATAATAAACTTGTCGTAGATGCATTCCTTGGGTAAAAACTTCAACTGTGATTTTTTAAACTGACACGACTGACGTCATTACATGTCCAAATGTTACGTCATTTGTAACGATACTACTCTAACTTTGGGCGCTTGTAGCTCCGAAAGTGGGTATGTTTCAAAATGTCTTGAAAAGAACTTTTTTTCTCCGCTTGGTGTAAATATTCACTTCCCGAAGTTTCTGACACGCAGTTTATAGCTGGAAAGTGTTTTTTTTTATCATACGAACCACGTGAAATTAAATGAAAGTTTTTTTTTGTTTCAAAATTTACGAAATTTATTTAAGACGTGCAAAATATATGACATCTTATTATGATGCGCCATATAATATGAACTACAAAGTTTAGAACAGGGATTGTGAAACTCATTTCCTACTTATTATGTAAAACCAACAATAAAATAAGAAAATTAATAAATAACTTCTCTACAAACTCGTATTAAACAAAGAAAAACGTTAAATTAAAAGTGTTTGTAGCAATGGGCAGATTTATTAGGGGGGGGGGGCATGTGGGGCATTGTCCCCCCCCAAATTATTTCAGAATGAATTTAATGTTTCATTTTAAACTATAGCTTTTAAAGTAATTGCTTCCTCATGGTCTCTCGCCTAAATCCACCCATGTTTGAAGCTACTAGCAGGTTTACGTTCACAGAAAGTCCGGATAGTGTTCCTTAACTTCATCAGAGACAAAGTTACTTCTCAAGAGAGCAAGAGAGAGGGGAAGGAGGGAGGGAGAGAGAGATTTCTAATATCGGGAGATGTTTTGTTGATGAAAGCGTGAAAGCCACAGAGTGTGTATTGTTCACAGACAGTGCGTTAAGAGAAGTCCATTATATTCATACAGCATGGCTTTGAACTTAGTTTGTTTCACGTGACAGGGAACTTTCCTAGCGAGATGAAATAGTTATTTCACAGTTCTTGCTGAAAGGGCCAGCGCCTCTTCCCCTCATTTCTTTGAAGAAGTGTTCGAAAATACAGTGTGTTTTCAAAAAGTGTGTATACAAACTGTCTCTGTTACGTATGTAGTAATTATAGATGCATGTCTGTTTATTATACCGCAAAATTCTCAAATCAAGTATTAGATGAAAGCAAAAGTTTCCTAGAAACTTAAACAGTTCAATTCAACTGCGCATCCAACATAAATTACTATTTTGAATAATGACGACAGATTAGCAAATATTACGGTTTGGGAAGCTATTTACTTCCTATCTAAGGACGTAAAATTATAACTTGCTAAGGTATGATTTTTCGCCATTACTCATCGAAATATTACGTCATTAGTAGGTTGTGCTGTTACTCGGAATTTATGGAAGAAGATCTGCAAACATTCCCATCCTCGCCAATGACTTTTGCGAAGTAACTTACTACTTTTTGTAAAGTCCTCAACTTGAGAACCTCCAAGAGGTCGAGAAGATCCGAAAACCTAGAAAGTCTCCAGAGTCGGCAATTCCCGAAATTCGAGATGTCTGAATAGTCTGGAAGCCACTCACAAGGCCTTGAAATGATTTGCCAGTCTTCCAGTCCCGGTCCTGGTCCGATAGCAGAAAGTTTCTCCCCGGTCACCCCTATTTGTTTCTGATGATGAGATGGTACCTTTGGGAGTCCCAACCTTCATAACAACCCATTTGACAGACCTCACTAGAATACCGGTTTTCCTTTAGTTGTGCAACAGTAAAACTAACAGTCCACTGTTAAAGGCCGTTGTACTTGACGTTTTGAAAAACTGTATAACAAAAAGAAGTTTCGAGCCCTTACGGGGCCCCTGCCTTCGCTATGTTTTGTTGACGGTTATGAAAAGAAGTAAATGAAATTTGAAAAATAGACTGCAACTGTCGCAGTTCTAATGCGTATTTGAAGTGAAGAAATTAAATTGAAAATTTAAAATGTGAAATGTTCTCTAAATTGTGAGAGAGGAGAAGGTGCCAGATGTAAAAGGTGAACTTGAACGCATAAGATGGAATACTATTAGTAGATCTGAGTTGAAAGAAAATGATCATTTTATTTTTTCATTGCTGAAAAAATAGTTTGCAAGATTTCGATGGCAATTGGAATTTTATCAATCATGCTATCAGTTGAACTGAAGCGCAGAAGATCTTTTGAAAGTGTGTCAATGAGATCTGAAGACGAGAGATCTTTGAAAAATTGAAAAAAGTCTTTCAATGAAGAAAATATATCTGTTTTGTTTGTTGCAGGCTTCTTCTTATCTGATGAGACAGGAACTCCCCAAGATGATTTCCTGGCAGAATCTTTTGGTTGGCGGGTCGGGCTGGCGCCTGAGTATCTGTTTTTTCAAGGTGGGGCAACCCCTGTAGTTAGCTGGATGAGGACCACCGCAATGAACGCAGGTGGCCGGTTTTTCTCGGGACTTCTTGGTACAATCGGCAGTGAGATGAAGGGCAGCACACTTGAGGCATCTTGGCAGATTGAAACACGATTTTTGGACGTGCCCAAAACGTTGACATTTGTGGCATTGCACAGTAGTCGGACCTCTGTATTTCTCAACTGAGATGACATGATGTAGTAGATATTTCATTTTCAGAATGTCAGATGGAAGTTGATCTTTGTTAAGAGTAACCAAAAATAATGGATATTTGATTTGCTTCTGAGAATTTACATCTTTACCATGCAGTTGACTCACTGAAATGACGGAAAAGCCTTGGAGAGACAGGTCCGCTGTGATGTCTTCAACTGGTGTGTCTATAGGCAGCTTCCTTATGACAACTTTTAATGGACGATCATTTCGTTTATTTTCAACAGCAAATTGGTGCTTCTGCTGAAGACAAAAATTTTGGATTTTTTCAAAATCAGGTTTATTTTTAGTTTGGAATTTGATAAAGTCACTAGTATGATGAATGATTGGACGTTCCGAACAAATAGCAGCCAAAGATTTGCAGAACGGATATCTATTTTGAATACCATAGATAAAGATAGCAGGTGTCTTAGGAGAATTTTTCACTGAATTATTCTTCGATTGATCAGATTTTAAATGAGACTCTACAGAAGTGTCTGGATCTAGCGCTTGATATGAATTATTTGTAGAAATCGGTGGTGCTGTCACAGTTGGTGTAGCTTTGACTGTCTTCTTGGGGTGTAGAAAACCCTCAACTTCCATGGCAGAATCATCTGGTGAACCTATCGTGGTATTGGACGAGGTGCGAGGCAATGAAGAGTTGTGAGAATTAACGGCAGATTCGGCATCCTCATTAATAACTTGCATATTGGCCAAGAAATCACGAGCGGCACATTCGTAAATGGCCAGGTTTTCATAATAGTCTTCTTCCGGATGACGTTTATAGTATCTTTTTAATTTCGAATAATCGAGTGGATCGATGACAGACTTGAAATTAAGGCCCTTTATTACTCGAATCATCTTTTGAATGCGATCCTCATCATATTCTGTGTCATTTTCGTCCAGCTTGAGCTGGGACAAACGAACGCAAGCTCCTCTCATAATGGCTCCTATTACTCAACTGTTAAAGGTACACCTTTGCGATTGTTTATTCGTCCAACATACTTTGAATTCGTAAATGCGGACATTCAATGGTTTCAACGTGTATGCTACTGCTGTAGGTTCTTAAACCCAAACGGTTCAAGGGGGTACTTAAGAAATTAAAATTGTCCTCAGTCTCGTAAACAATTTCCGGATCTTACTTTCACGAATAATGCATCTTCATCGTCTTTAAATCAACGAGAAAATCTAGTGAAAGTGAAAATGACATGGAGGTTGAAGGTTGGAATCACCCTCATAAACCAGCGAAGATGCAAAAACTTTAGAACTCAGCAGCATCCATTCCTACTCAAAATCGCCTCAAGTCACTTCAGGATTCTGGAGATAGTGAACCAAATGCATCCAAACCGGTCAAAAACAAACCACCACCTCTCTACGTTTACGGAGTCAGCAACAAATTCCAATGGTGTCAGAACGCCCACTGGTCAGATCGCCCACTTCTGAAAATGACGTTGTTGCCATTTTTACGAGTGGACGTTCTGACCGTTTCTGTATTTGGGCGTTCTGACAATTTTAGTGGGCGTTCTGACCAATTTGGTGGGTGTTCTGACCATTTTTAAAAGTGGGGGTTCTGACCGGTGGGCGCTCTGACCATTTCGAAATTTTGCGTGTTTTTGCCTTTTTGGTGGGCGATCTGACCATTTCTCTGGGTGTTCTGACCATTTTCAGAAGTGGGCGTTCTGACATAGACCATTCCAATTTACAAAGACGCTCTCTGCAGCAATCTGCCATGATAAAACAACAATCACTCATAGCAAAGATTATGTTCGCTTTCAAGCTAGCACTCGAGCAGATTATGACAAACTCTTGACTTACTGTCAAGAACAAAAATTGCAACATTCTATTGAAACTCCTAAACAGTACAGACCTTTTAAAGTTGTAATAAGGAAATTACCTGTGGACACGCTGACACAGGATATACTACTTGATGTGCATGATCTTGCAGTCACACAAATATTTGGTCGTGACAAACAAACCAAGGACCGTATCGCCTACCCACTGTTCTTAGTCTCTCTACCAAAAAGTGTAGATAACAAAATTATGAACTCCAATACCTTTTGAGTTACAAAATTCAAGTGGAACCATAAAGGCCTCCCGATATTATCCAGTGTTATCTTTGTCAACGTTTGGGTCACTTCAGACAAACTTGTTTCTGTCACCCTAAATGCGTTAAGTGTGGCGATGATCACATCACCAAGGAATGTACGAAACCGAATAAGACTGCTGCATATTGTATCACTTGCGGTGGGAACTTTCCTGCGAACTGTCGCGGCTATCAAATTTTCAAAACTGCGCTGGAGCAGCGTCGAGCTTAAAACGCAAAAACTTCTGCTACTCCTCCACTCTTCTTTTTCCAGCTCCACCTCAAGACTGTTGCTACTAAAGCTCTCTCTCATCTACTTGCCTTATACCCATTACTACGAAGTCACGAACTCACCATCCAGGCTCGACTGTACATTTATCTTACGATGATTAGACCTATCTTAACGTATGCTGTGCCAGCACGGGCTCATACTGCCCGTTCGTATCATGCACTTCTTCAGCGAGTTCAAAGTTGTGCCGCCAGGATGATCACAGGACACAACCGTGACACACGAATAGTTCAACTCCATGAAGATCTCTCTCTGCCCAAGATTGAAGAAACCATAAATCATTTATGCCGCTCTTTCTGGAACCGTATGAATCAAACCATTCATCCTACCCTTCAAGATCTGGTCACTGCCCAACCCTTCCGCCATATCCATCGCATGCCTCATCCCAGATAACATAGTACGCCACACCTCAGATCACCTAAATTCAATGTCATGACATATTCATGAATTTTCTTGAGGAATCTTTATCACATCTCTGGCTCTCTAACTGCTTTATAACATCGTAGCCTCGCTGTAATTCCACCTTTCAACACTTTTGTATTCACAGCGTTTTACCCTCTCCTCTTCATTCACTCCTATTCCTACATTGATTGCAGCAGTGGCTCTCTAATCATCTCATTTGCGTCTCTCTTCATCAACATTATTCAGTTCAAATGGAAGGTATGTTTTTAACTCGAAACTTCTTCCCAAATAAACGTCATTTACTCTGCTCTCTCTTAGGACAGGTTTGAACACAAAATCCCCAACTTTAAGCTCGTTTGATCTCTTGGTAAGTTTGTTTCGCTGATACTGACATGCCTAGATGGCAGTAAGATTCAATTAAGAAGAGAATTCGAATCCTGCAATCAAAAATTATGTAGGTAGAGGGGCATGTGTTATCTTTTTCAAGCTCTAAAAGAGATTCCAAAGTATGTTGGATATATGCCCTTAGACAGGAGTTTTTATGATTCGTACAAACTTATTATCTTGATCTCACCTATGGAAGTACTCACTCCAAGTACTCACCTATGAAAGTTTTATGCTGACTAAAATATTAATTATCTAGAACTATATGCACGGTTTATTCTCTGACAGGTTTTTGATCTAAAAATTAATTATGTCTATATTCACGACAGCGGTTTTAGACCACTATAACTAAGAAGTGTCCATATTTGCCTCCCTAGTTCTTAAAGCAATGGGTAACGTCATATTTCACTCAGTTAATCACCGGAAAACATGTAGGATTCAACTAATGCCGGTAAATAAGCGAGACAGTGCAGTCTAATCACAGTCATTTCTGAAATTCTGCATACACTAAATAGGAAGTTAGGATTTACTATTGGGTTGACGCGAATTAAATGAACGTTTTGACGCCTGGTGGGAAACGCACCTGAGGTCACGCGTCTAACGTCGCAAACGCTGTATACGTCCAGCAAACAGGCTGGGGTACCCAGATAGTTAGAAGCCAGTGTGTCGTTGAACAGCGACGTAACTCGGGTGACAATACAATATTCCATTGTCACTTTCATATATATATATATATATATATATATATATATATATATAAAATTAAAAGTACATTTTAATTTTTCTTTTTTGTAGGATTTGGGTCACAGGAACAACAAAGTAACTCGAGAAAAAGAATAAAAAGAACTTTTTAAAGACACACTTTTCTTAAACAATTCGTACTAAAAAAATAAAAAAATATTGTGTGTATGCATGACTAAAACGAAAAACATGGGAGCGCCAATTCAAGAATTTATAAAGTGACTGTATATGAGAGCGTGTCCCATGCATTTCTTTTTTAGTCATGCATCAGCAAAAATTTTTTTTTACCTTTTAGTACGAATGGTTTAAGAAAATTAAGTATTTTTTATTATTTTTTCTTTAAGAATTCAAACTGGGGTATTCTGCACAGTAAGTCACAAAAATGATTAACAGTGGATCTGGGACAGAAATGCCGAATGAACGCACTATTTGCCGTTGGTTTTTGAAATTTCGTTCCGGTGACACAACTTCGCAAACTAACCCCGTGGGCAGCGATCAACGTCATGTTCCGATGAGCTGCTCACACATATCGTGGAAGCTTGCCCTCGGAAAATTGTTATAGTGCCATTGCAGACGATTTAGGCATACACTGTCGGTTAGCGTCTCTGTGCGATCGGTAAGGTGAAAAAGTTGGACTCATGAGTGCCACATGAGTTGACACCGGGCAACAAGAATCGCCATCTGGAGGTGTGCCTCTGAGTGTAAGGAAATAAATTAGAAGATTTCCGGGATCGGATGGTCACTTCAGATGAAAAAATGATTTGCTACGACAATCATAAACGGTCAGAACAATGGTTGGATCGTGATCAATGTCCAGGGCGGTGTCCTAAAGAACCTCTCCACCCAAGGAAGGTGTTATTGCTTGTATGGTGATCTATGGTGGGAGTGACCCATCACGTCTTTCTCAGGCGAGGTGAAACCATCACTGCAGATCGTTACAGTCCTGAAATCCATTAAATACACCGCAAATTTGTCCGCAAGCATTAAGCAATTGTCAACAGGCATGGTGTTCTCATGTTGCATGAAAATGCCCCAGACGTCGCGCAAAGAACGTTGCAGGTTTTCCATGAGTTGCAGTATAAAACCCTTCTTCACCCTCTGCACTCTCACGATCTCTCTCCCACTGACTACGACCTCTTCTGGCATCTCGATCGCTTATTGGCAGGGAACACCTTTTCTGATGATCGGCAGTGCGACTTGCAGTTGAGGATTTCTTCGTATCGCAGACTCAGGACTTTTTTTTTCGCCACGGAATACAATCGTTAGCTGAACTATAACAGTTTGTGGCTACAGACGGCGACTACATTGGTTAACCAGATAATTTAGTTTTCATTTCTTTGGTCTTTGAACATGACGCAACTGGGGCGGACATTTCATTTGCACCAACCCAATAAAAGAACTTCAACGGGAGTAAAGTGATATTTCTTCAACTACAGCCCTATTGAATGATTTTCGTTGCTTCCAACTTTCAGTTAATGTTACAAAAATTCAAAATGCGTGTGGTTTGATAGGTTAGTGGTAGTTCTAAGAAATATAGGTACCTTCTTCATTAGCTTAATTCAATTCTTCCTAATTATGGAAAATTTACGTATGATAAAACCCTATACCCGATTGCCTATAATTACGAATACATCATTTTTAACTATCCAGAGCATCAGTTTCGTTAGAAAGTTAAAACCAAACTGGCTTCGCTTCCCCATTCGATAGAAACACAATTTCTTTTATCAGATTTCTGTTAGACTGAAAGTTCCGCGTGAAAAGAAAAGAAATGAACTTTTCTGTGCGTTATAAAACCGATCGACATAAAAGAGTGTTGAAGATTGTGGTCGCTGGGTTAGTCAACTGCACCATTAAATGTCGTTTCATGATCTCTTCGAATCCCAAATCTGAACCTGAAATCTGTTTCATGGTACACAAATAATGGCTTTGGTGGTTTATATCTGCAGTGACGTAGTGAAAATCATTGAACTGTAAATCACAAAAAAGGTCGTGTTAGTTCCTTTATTTTAGTTTGAACTTTTATTATTTCAAAAAAATAAATAAATGAAGAAACTGTCTATAAAGCACATTTGGGAAATATATCAGTGATTCGTGGGAACTGCTGACTTAGTTTAATGAAATCTAATGTTGGACAGAGACGAAAATAAAACGGAAAAAGTATTTTGAAGGGGTCGGAGGTAAACACGTTATTTTATCTGAAGAGTTTGCTAGTATCGTAAGATTACTGTGTGTGGCAAGGGGTTTATTCTTAATTATTTAATTGGCATTATGTAGACGTGGAAAGCCAATATGATCTGAATTTATCACAAGTTTTCAACATGACATCCATAGACGAAACTTCTTTTGGGATGAGGGATTTCGAAGGTAATATCCAGGGAGGCATACACCTAATAAAAGTGAGAATTGTCTCAGTCAAGATGGTCGACAGGATGGTTCAAACCTGTGTGTCTTTGGCACCAGTCGGATATCGGTGATCTTTAGACCACGAGGTCAAGATGTTTTATGTGTTACTTGACGTCTGCTTGAATCAGTGGTAAATGGTAAGAAACGTCCAAGAAAGTATTTATTTATTTATAAGGGAGTATAATTGAAGCGAATTTACATAACTTGATTTTCTTTACAACACTCAATTGAATATAGTGTGCTATTTATAGATGGGTGGACCAGTGTGATTTATCAAATTTACGGGATGGTATGAAAAAACGAGGATAAAACTAAATGCTTATACAAAATGTAGAACAAGAAAGTAAGTTCATTTGAACGCTGATCGATTGTTTTAAAGTTTCAGGAGGAGGAAGTGAGAAGTTTCGAGAAAATAAACTAATATTTTTTTTCTTTAAATCAGAATAATAATATTAAAATTAAAGTACTCGTCGTTAGAAATAGAATTGAACAAACAATTTAGATAAGGAATTAACAATTAGATGTCATTGGCTTGACAGTGTTTCCAAGTGCTGTAGGATAAAGTCACCATATTTCGGATGGTATGCTAATTTCAGATAGCTCAGTTTTTTGGCTGCAGAGTGCTACCCTCAAGTGGAAATCAGCTTTACGAGAAGCTCTTACAACTCTTGTTCGCCATTTCTGAGTGTGTTGTCGATTGGTGCATTCTTGCGTGTCTGGTTGTTTTTATTTGGTTTTGATTTTTTAAAGTTTTTTTTCGCCCTTGTACAATTAAGGATGTCAGAAGGAAACGGTAAGTCAACTGGGTATTTATGTAATGGGCTTAGACAGAATACAATCAATTATCTGTATGAGTGTTTACTTTCTTTATGATGGACGACTTAGAAGTAAACTGAAGTTTATACAGATAAAATACGTCGAGTTTCTCAAATTTCGGATACTGTAAAAGTGAACTTTTCTTTTGATTTTTTTACATTTTGAGGCGTTTATGTATTTGTCCATGATTTTACATAGGCACCGAACAATTGTTTATTTTTTTTAATTCTAGTTTTCTTCATTATTCAGCTACCAGGTCGAAATTTCACGTTAGACCTGTACTTATTACCTCATATTTCTAATTATATTAGGAAATATCTTTAAGGTATTTTGCAAAAGTAGTTCATTTTTCATTTTTTCTTGAACTTAAATTTGTACTCAGATATTTAACAAAATACTTAACATTTTGGTAGTAGTATATTTCTTCATTCTTCACTATGTCATCATTCCCTATCCGAAATTAGGAACAACTAATGCTCGGAATTAGGAAACCTTCTCAATCATATTATGAAATACACGTTTACAACTAAAAATACAATTACGTATTATTTCCGTGCATACCTTAAATTTGGACAAAATTTCTTGAAAGGCAATAGATATGAGCTTTCAAAATTGTAAGTGTATAACCATTTTTGTTTCATAGTATGACATTAAATTAAAATAAGCTAGAAAAAATAGTATCCCAAATATGTCCCCTTTCCCCTAATAAAGTCCTTCAAATGACATTGGTAGTTTTATTAGATATTTCATGAAAAACAATGACATATATCTATGCAAAGTTCAGGGTTGAAATTCATGAGTTAACAAATAGAGAGCAAAACAAACGAAAGAGAAAGAGAGAGAGAGAACAAAACAAACTCTATTACTCTAATAGATCAGTTTTCTAGAAGACATAAGCTTCGAACTGAAGTCACAAGTGAAAGTTTTGAAATTACAAACTCAGAAACTCAAATAATCCCAAAGTAAAAGTTTGTATCAGATAAAATTTTTATCCCTGTTACAAATTATTGTTAATTAAGCATTTGTATGTACGACCCCTTGTGGATTTTTTGTGTCGTAAGTAAATGATCTACACGCTTTCTATCTGAAACAAAAGTGAGAAGTAAGGTAATTTCGTAGCGTAATGCGAACTAAAGTAACAAAAATTAGTCTACCGAAAGTCGTTGGATTTCTAGCTTATCTACAGGTATTAGTAAAAGTAACTCATTATGGAGCTAAAGGAATGTATTACTCCAATTACTTTCCAGCAGCCGCCTCTCCTGACAGGTTTTTCCAAAGATTTTCCTCAGCCACACCAGTCAATTACCGAGATGGTGCCTACAAACTACGCTCTGACTGGCTACCTTTCAACATCCTTTCCCCTACCCTACCTACCCTGAACCTGAGATGACTAAATACATTAAAATTCAAATTATTATTTATCCTTTACACTTTAAATACCGAAAGTAGGTTTCATAACGACTTTTCATACTTCTACAGAATTATGATACAGACATGTGTTTACGTTATGCAATCAACGTACAGACTTACGATTGGTTCCTTAACCGCTCGAGGGCTTAAATAAAAATTTAAAATAAGTCAATAAAACGACGATAAAGGTGACTGAACGCCGCGCACTAGGCCACCCAAATTACATCTTCTTATTGTAAAATTGTGTTTGGTTAAGAGACCCTTCTCTCCCCTTCCCTCCGTATCTCTCACGTAACAAAAAGTTGCAAACAAGATTAGCAGAGACTTTTTCTAGATACACATTAGTAGAGATGAAAAAGCAATAATCATATCAAACAGTATATATAAGACGATAGAGTGAGCAACTTAAGCCCACACACAATGAAAAATGGAAACCATGGATTTCGGTCAGGCAGAAAAATATATAGAGATAGAGCGAGAGAGACAAAGGGGGAAGAGAGAAGAAGAGAGACAGAACAGATAAAAATGTCAATGAAAACAAAGTGAAAACAAGGGAAGGTCTAAAATCATAAAGTACAGGTTTGCAGAAAATCTACAGTAAGATACAACTAAATTTTGTATGTTATACTCTGAGTGGCTAATTCAAATATGTAGACGGGTGATTTCAAAAACTCATTCAGTCACTTTCAAAATGGCGACGAAAGTTGGTGGTCAAATTAAGTACTAATAATTTCTAGTGGAACAGGATAGTTCTGAGTCACATCTAGTATAACCAACATTGGTTAAAAGCCTAACACACACGCTTTGTGCGGGCGTGGTTTCTGGCATAAATTCGGTGGAGTTCATTGAAAGTGGTAATTCGGAATACATCGTAACAAACTCAGTAGGAGCGAGTACGGGAGAAAGACCAATGAAAATCATTAAACTAAATTGATTTATTACTATGGTAAGAACACACCCACAATGTTTATTCTCTGATCCTCGCCAGTGATGCATCTTGACTGTCAGCCTCTTCAGCTAGAGATGAATATCTGATCCATATCTCTAAACAATTTCAGCCATCATTTTATGCAAAAAAAACTGGCTGATTGGGAGTCGAACCAATGCCACCAGATTGGAAATCCAAGAGGCTAACCATTACATTACACATTACACTGCACAATGGATGCTGAACATACGTTAGTTTTTCTTTGTAAAAATAAGAACGAGAAAAGTTGATACTTCATGTCAATGACGTGTTCTTAACTGTGCTGTTAACGCCCATAAACTTTATTTTACCCTCTCGAATCAATATATGTAAATCGTCTACTTCTCTATCGTCACACCGCTGTTTGCAACTAGAGGAATCCTTTCCATCTATTTTAATCTATTATGCATATTCAGACCATTCGGTGCGTTTCTTCCACATTCTATAGGAGTCGACATTTAGTAAAATTTACTATTCGATTGCTGACAATTGCTTAGCAGAAAGACTTAGATAAGAAAGGGGTTTGAACCCACGTTAACTGTTTCAGTACTCAGAAATCAACCACTTTACTGCTGAATCACTCTATATCAGCTTTGAAAGTAATGTCAGGAAATGTCATTACTACGTTCATATTTTGATCTAATCCTTATAGAACAATTTTCTTTCTTCCTGTAAAGTGTGTATGCCAATGTGTACGTGAATGTATGTATTAAACGACTTATTGACAACTTAGTACCAATAATATGCGCAATAAATATAATCCAGGTGAAATGAAAGGAACCATAACATCTTATATAATAATTTCTGCTTACAAATTCAAGTTGAAGGCACGTTTATGAGAACACGTATCACTATTATTAATATTATTAGTGGTGGTTCTGGTGGTGCTCGTTGTCGTCGCAGTAGTAGTATTAATAGTAGTAAAGTTTAAAATATATCAATGGCATTTACAGTTTCTCAATAGTACATATTATTGTTTCATACTCTCCATAGCAGTGAAAAAACAAGCAGCAACAGCAATGAGGAAATATGTCAGGACAGTAATCTGATATGTCCCTGGTGAAGAATTGGTGAAGAGTAAAATTTTCCACTGGTTATTTTCTATTAAATTAAGTGTACTTTATGAATTATTAGAAAGAATAGTTTGAAGAAATCACGTTAGGAAACAGCGAGAGATGAGTTCATTGACAATTGAGGAGATTTAGATAAACCGGACTCTGAAATCCCTGAGCTTTCGTACGTTTTGTCATTAGTATATTACAATGTAGTATAACGTGACTCAAAACTACGTTTGCGAGGTATCGTTAAGTGCGATAACTTTGCAAAATATTGTTAGAAACTGTTCAAATTGATTTCTGTGATTAAGGTCAATGCGGCACATTAACTATATGTATAAATTACTATCTCACGGCTTGTGTCCAAATGCATTAGCTTATTCTTCTATTATTCAGTCTACGGCCACGAACTGGGAACGACACTGGAGGAATACGTAGATTCGAGTCTTGTTGCTCGCTATCCTGACTAAGATTTTCCAGAGTTATCACATTTATCAAAGTTGTCGGGATAGTATCTAGATAAAGACCCTGGGTAATTATCTTTATTTTCTACCCTCAGAATTAAACCTAAGCAGCCTATATATAACGTAATATGAATTAAAACTCTTACTATTACAGAATAACGCGGACAAAAGTCAACATGAATCTCTCTTCTAGAATAGCAAAGAGATAACACTCACTCTGATCTCTCGTGAATGTCCATTTTGTACCATTTTGAAAGAGTTTTCATATTCCATTTTCCTACATTTACTTCAATTTCAATGGATTGTTTTTCTCTTGTCAGTCTCCTCTCCTCCTCCTCTTTCCGAACTCTAATTATTGACAAGAGCTTTCCTGATGGGAATGTCTCGATTGAGGCGTGCTCAATTGGTGGTATTTCAAGAATTTCTTCCTCATTTAGATCTTCCAAGAAATTATTCGAATCTTCATTTTCACGCTCGTTACCGTTGGAATGATAACTCAAGCAAGATATTGCAGGCAGGTTCTGTGATCTCAAATAAGTATTGACTCGTCTGACCTCCTATGAAACAACAGAGAATGACTCTCTTCCTTTCAACAAGACCGTGATGAACATTACATATTTTTCGCAAACGATTCAGACTATTTTTAATAAGTATCCGAGGAACATATTTATTGCTAGTTTTTTCGCTCCTATTATTTTCGATGTATGAGTTTAAAGTACATATGATACCGATTGCTACCATATATATAAGAATTCCAACATCAAAGTTCCGATAGATGACCTTGTGAGCTTTTAAGAACAATACTCCGTTGTTTTTGTTATATTGTACTCCGTTCAATGAATCCGCACTGCATTTCAACCCGAAACTACATGCACAGCAAGTACATGCTGACCAGTCAACCAACCAGGGTCCACAATGCTTTAAGGAACATGAATCTAAGTAGTCTAGTGGTTCAGTAATAAAGGTCTCTGCTTGCAAATTAGAAAAGATGGCGTATGTTTAAATCATTCTCAATGGGTCATGGCTGTGGATGTCATAGTCGTTCAGCGAAGTTTTAAGTGGTTTGCGTAGGATAGGCCAAGCGAATACCAGGATGCTACCCTGAATGACCTAGGAAACAAAAATAGTATAAAGTCTGTATAAAATTTCCTTCAAAATTAAAGCGAATCTCTACGTTGTAAAATATTTGAATTTTATTTTTACAATTTTGCAACATTTTCTACAAACTAATTTGTATTACTTTAGACACATTAATATGTTCTAAAATCAGGGTCAGTTGAGGATAAAATGTTTAATAGAAATTATTTTAAGATGAGTGGAAACTATTGTAAATGTGAATAAGGTACAAAAGCGTTTCCAATGTATTCAATAAATCTATCTACTACCAATTTTAGAACTTTTTTCTGTACTTTTGGACTCAATTGGAACCATTACTGAATACTTGATTAAATTATTTTACTTGTAATTTTACAAACAAAACGACGAAAAGTAACCAAAATCATATTTAGCGTTCGGAGAGGATCAGTGAGTGATTTACGTAGCCTACAAAGGAATTTAGAAGTTATAGAGGAACGGAGATGCAGCAAGGATCGGCGCACAGTGTGATATATTGGCATTCTAGCTGGACAACAATGCAATCCCACTATTGTCTCGAATATACAACAAGATACAAAATAGGTAGGCTATCTGGCTTGAAAGAATCATAAACAAGTTTGCGAAAACTTTGCGCAGCTAATAGTTTTTTCGTCTTTTTCAGAAATGCAGCCCCAAATACTTCGTCAAATTTTATTTAAGGCCTTTAGGCATATAAGGCTCAGGTCGGGATAGGGGAGAAGAAAGGATTTGCGAAGGCGTCGACCAGGGTCTATGTTGAAGGTGTCATCCCGACATTTGCCTCGTGTGACTGAGGAAAAACTTCAGTCAGGATGGTCGGTCGCTGGTATAGAACCCACAACTTTTCGAATGCTACGCTCAATGCTTTACTACTGAGCTACGACGGTTCGGTATACTTGATATGTGCTCACAAAGAAGAAAGTAAGACTGAGCGAATGAATCTAATAGGTTTGTCTTTTCTTTTCAGAATGCAGCCTCGAATACTTCGTCAACACATATATGATATATTCGCACAAAGAAGATAAAAAGACCGAGTGTACATTTGAGGGCTTTCACTTCTGCTAATAACTTTTCTTTTTTGCGTTCTACATCATATTTGCTTCAAGATGTTTGCATTATCTTTTGATTCTGATTTTTATTCTCTGTATATACTTCCTGTCTACTTTAATTTGTATTTACCTGCTATACTTTGTGTGCTTGTCATGTATACATCATCATTGGTACATCTTCCGAAATTACAATTTGTATATAATTGGTGTCAGGTCTAATTGTTTGTACGCAATAGTTACTACAGGTACGTTCGTTATTTCTTTGTATAATTACTTTAAATTATCCATACATGTGAGCTTTTTCTTCTTCATAATCCCCAGACTGACAATATGGTTTCAGATATGTGTTTCAGTGCTGGTTGACTCAGAGCATTTCTCAAACTTCGCATATTTTTCACGCAGCATTTTTTGTCCCGCTAGATGCAAAAATATCACACTGTGCGGCGTGTCGATATCCAGTGCTTTAATCAACTCAGTAGTTAGAATTTTAATTTTATTTATGGCCATAGGCATCTTTGTATTAGGCTGATGTAATCAACTATGGAATCATCCAGTGCTCTGAGAGAAATTGACGGGAAACGTTTTTGGCACAATTACGTGCGATAAGTCACTTATAAATAACTGGTGGTTGGTTCCAACCATTGCTGTTTACTATGATAAGTAGTGAAATGAAACTGATAGATGCACGTCGTTGTATTCTTAATCAGCAGATGGCGACACTGGTACACGTGCGAAAGTGGGTAGAGTCCGTAGAATGGTACACAAATACTGTGTGTAAATTTATTTAGCGGGCATGCAGTCTAACAAATCACTGTGATAATGATAAACAACGGGGAAATGATTGAGACATAGGCATTTGGCAAGTTAGCTACCTTAATAACACAGATATTACTTCAGGCATATTCCTGGTCAATGGATATTTTACAAGTATTTCTACCCTGGTGTATGCAGCAATCGGAACTATTATCAAATCGTCCAGGATCAACATTGATGAGGCCTGGTATCTTCTAAGCATACCGCTGGGAAACTGTTTATCTTTATAATGGTGATTTGTTAGACTACATCCCCGATAAATAAGATTACACACAGTATTCGTGTACCATTCTACGGATTCTACCCACTTTCACACGTGTACCAGTGTCGCCATCTGCTGATTATAAATAAAACGATGTGCGGCTATCAGCGTCATTTCACTACATATCATTATAGTAAACGGAAATGTTTGAACCTAGCACCAGCTATTTAGAAGTGACCTATCGCACGTAATTGTGCCCAAACCGTTTCCCGCCAATTACTCTCACCACACTGGATGGTTTCACCTAATCTTCGACACATGAACTCAGTTTCATATACTGATTTCAAAAATATATATATATATAATCTAGGCTTGAGTGTCCACTTGAAATAGTGTTACTCAGTTATAAGCTATGAAGTACGTCATACTTATCAATATTTTTGTCATTATTTCAAGTATGCACTGGCCCACCTCTTCGGAAATTTTGGATGGACAATATGGCACGGATATTTCACGTTCTCCAAGATTAATATCTCTCTTCATCTTGCTGCGATGTTTGTTCAGACGACACAAATATACATTGACCTTGCCAGGAACGCAACTTTGTTGTGAATAACCCTTTTTCAGAATACATTAAAACTAATTAAGAATCGCTTGAGGAGTTTCATCAGGCAAATCATCTGGAATCGCTTCTGTTTCTGGAGAAAAAAATTACCAGTGATCTTGATCCAGTAGTAATTGAATACTTATGAGATAAGGGTTCTGGGGTGTCCGAGAGGTAAGCGCGCTTGCTTTCTGTGCGCGCGGTCACGGGTTCAATTCCTGCCGGAGTCATTTCCAGGGTCGATCCGCCGCCGCTGTTCCAATGCCCGGTACCTTGGTCTTCTGGACCCAGTAAGTGCCTGCATTATTTGTTGAAAATATGTAACTGAGTCAGGAAAGTCGAATTTAAATTCCACCTTGTGTTAAACTACATCCACACGAAACGTAATGAAAATTAAACTTCATATTCAGATCTGTCTAAGAGATGGTGCGAGAAGGCAGATTAACTTCATGTCTTGTAAATAGTTTTGAAATTTACAGTCTCTTCTTTTAAATCACTAAAATTAATATTGATTTAAGATATATGGCACCTAAACTTTGTACTTAAACTTTCATTCATGTTTTCATATTTGAGCTCATACCGAAATTTATCGTTCATAGTTCTTTGAAAAAAATCTATCAATGAAAATTCCAACTAACAAAATTCTCTATGCTAACCTTGCTGACATGCCCAAAAGAAGATCTGAATGGTTTTAATATTAATGGACAGTAAAATAGATTTCTAAGGCTCTACATAGCCGAAAACAACAACCAACCCCCTTCTCCATATACAATTTTTATCTCGCATAAATAATTTATGTTTTCATAATAATTATATAAATCACATTCCTGTACTTTATATAATTCAGTCCTGTATACTATGGATGCAGCTGAATACTAGAATGAAGTTGATAAAATAAAACTGACTTTCTTCTATATAAGTTATTTTAAAGTGAAGATCAAAATTTGAGTTAAAATAATAAGTGAAACATAGCTTTTAAAACTTTTGTCCCACAAAAATATATAAATAAAAATTCCTTCAAACCACACCTGAATTTCCCATTTTTATTTCAGTTCTTTTGATCCTGGCATACCATTGTTTAATTAGAAAATTTACATTTGATATTCTATTTATGTCTCGACCTCTTGTGAAGGCGAAATATTAGTTCTTTTTAACATCCATTTATGAATACGGGAAAGTTATAGAATTTATGCTGTCTGTCTGTCTCTACCCCTGCCCTCCCGCTAAAGATGAGTCACGTGCCTTTGGATTCCTCATAATATGGAAGGATTGACCAAACTATGACTGACTAAAAGAGGGTAGGTCCTTTTTATTTGCTTAACGTCTTCCATCTGTTTTTCGAACAGGTCTTAAAGAGAATTTGGTATTATATGGGTACGACTTGCTTTTGTCTATACAAACGTTGTTTTCTTTGTTTTAGTTAACATTGAGTGAAAATGGGAGTATTTTCTAATGACAAAATTTCGCACTCTTAACGAAGAATGGGACCTTTGTAGATAAATTTAAGAAGCGAGATATGTTACTAATTACGTACAATGAGGCATGTTATTTCTCCCATTAAACTTGACGTTTCTCCAGTTGCTCACGTTTGACTTATTTTTACACTGAACATGTTTTATGCTTTGTGTTCTTTAATTGCTCAACATTATTAAATCATACTTTGAAATGGAGATGTTCCTGTATAGTTGTTCAAAAAAACAATTGAGTTTGTGCGACACTTCAGGATCTACTGATTTAAAAGGAGAGGAATTATAGGCGATTGAAACAACCTATCCAGTTAAATGCAGTAGCACTTGAAGTGTCTCGCAAACTCGTTTGTTTACAGGAAACATTTAGCGATAAAGTTCTTAGAAATGGTTACTCAAAGTTATAAGAAATACGTACTCGGTTACAGAAAAGATTTTTTAAAAAAATCGAAATATTGAAATTTGCAGTTTCTTTTTCAAAGTTTTTTTATTTTCTGTATACTCTGTACAAGCAACATTGGATTAATCTTTTGACACTATAATCTACATAGACTGTCTATTATATAAAAAAAGAATGACTTGTTTAGTTAATTAGTTGTTAAGATATAATTTGTCAAATGTAGTACAAAGTATCACGTTTTGAGCTTGGAAACTTCCTGGTTTTTTTTCTTTCACAAAAATAAAATTTCCATAAAGAGCCCTTAGAAAAATAATTACCAAAATCTAAACCTTGATTTTTACAAGCCCTGTCTGAATGAAAATGGAACAGGTCATATGTAACTTCAGTGTATAACTTAGACTTTCTTTCACTCAGGCAACGATTCTGTTCAATGTCCATTTTGTATCGGCTTGAATGTGCGCTTACATGATTATATACGAGCTTCAAGTGCAACCACTCACTTATCAGTTCACCTCCTACAGGTGCCAGCCGCATTATGCTATCTCAACTAAGCCTATGGCTTCAGCAGCCATCTTTAGCTGTATTGCAAGGAGGCATGATACCATAAAGGACACTTATGTGGATATATGAAGACTTCTTCAGTTCAAATTAAGTGTGCAATGAATTATCTATCCCTTCTCCCAACTCTTTGTCTATCACCACGAAATACAGAAAATATATCTGATATACTTTCCACCAACTTTCAGACGGGAATTCTGATGCGGTAATTTCTCGAAACTGCTTAGTTTATTTTTTGAAAAATCTTTCATATTATTCTACTAAAGTATAGTATAATAATGATGAGATGTATAATGAAAGTCTACTTAAAATAAATTTACCGCACGAACAGCACGAAATCCAACATCCAAAAAGGTCTTCCAGGTATCTTCTAGGATCCTTCTGTGTAAGATTACGTGTAAAATTGAAAAGGACACATGCAAAATGACGCAAATCGGTATTTGTCTGAAAATTAACTGGAATGGTGACACGAATTCTATTTTTGTTTATTTCAGTTACAATTAGTAGCCGATATACATATATACCTTCAGAAAGTCTTAAAGATTGCAGCCCTAGTAACCAAATAACATGTTAAGATGCAGATTGACTTCCTGGGTTCCAAGTTCTGAAAATTACTGTCCGAGATAGTAACTCTAGAAACGATTTTTTCGAAGTACTGTAATAGAATGGCATGTTGTAATATTAAAGCATCAGAACCTGGTAACACACTGTTTTAGTTCTTACCGATATAACAATTACGAGCCGAGATATAATATTTTTAAAAGTCCAAGGTGTATATGACCCTTGGCGTGGAAGATGATTCATTAAAAAAAAACTACACATAGTTACCGTGTCTCCAGTATAAAACTTCTGACATCAACAATAATTTACTGTTGGACCTGACTGTTCCTTTATTTTGTTCTTTCGCGATATTTGTGTAGTAAGAACATTTTTAAGATGTGTTAATAACAACTTTTTGTTTCATTTCATTAGTTGTTTATGTTTCAATAGTATTCCTAATAGAGCCCACTTATTACTAGAATCTGACATTGTGAACCAATTTTTTCCACTTTCAATAGCGACTATGAAATGGCTATCTTTTGAAACTCTGATATTAAAGAGTAATTATTTTAAATTACATATATCGACAGAACGTAGTGGGTTATTTATGATACACTGCTGTTTTCTAATTCTCCTTAACATGAACTGGTACTACACAATATTGATTTTGGCGCCCCTCGTTATCAGGCGTCCTGAGCACGTGTCCCGTATCACCATTGTACTTATAACCAAATATTGCTCCGTAAAACGTATGCAGAACTAAACAAATGTTTACGGAGAATGGAAACACGTAAGTAACAATTCTGTAATATGTACAAATACATCTTACTCGCGTGGTAGAATTACAGGGCTGTAACTAGCCTAAACCCTCAGGGATAGCTCAATCCAACTTTAGGGCGCAAAGAATTATAATAAATAAATCACAGCCATATTCGATCCACTGTTGGATGAGACCTCTCCCCGCAGGGAGGAGTTGATCTACTGCTCCCACGCTGACCAGACGTGTTGGGAGAGGAGAGCCGAAGCTCTCAACTGTGATCGCCACTGTATTTTATTTACAGCAGCTCCCCAATTGTCCGCACGATACGACACATTAACTGCAGCATGAAGCGGCTATTACTTTTAAAATCTCAATAACATTACTTCATCTTGACAGTTGATGTTCAGCTTACGATATGCTACGGGAGCTCACGATCGTGCTCAGCCCCCCTCTGGTTAAGGACCTGTAGAAATATATAAAATTACAAGGAAGCATGTTATTTATTATACACAGTTTTGGTGTTCTCTGTTATCCCTCGATAGATGTACATATGCAACAATGAAATTATTTTTGAAGAAATCTTGCAAAACAAATAAATTTGGATAATCAGATCGGTACATTTGTTG
Organism: Lepisma saccharinum; assembly: GCA_022664845.1. Classification (NCBI taxonomy): domain Eukaryota; kingdom Metazoa; phylum Arthropoda; class Insecta; order Zygentoma; family Lepismatidae; genus Lepisma; species Lepisma saccharinum. The sequence continues at coordinate 20,582 of JAGDQP010000951.1, read as the reverse complement.
GAAGAATAGTCTTTCATAATTATATATTTATAGTACAACCTCCAAATTCCGCCATCAAATTATAACTGTTATTTTTAATTTATTATAATATTTCCGTTTCTTTAGTCAGATATGAAAAAGACGACGGAAAGAGCATGCGAAGTCACTTTTTATTACTTTTGATCTTGCTGCCATCTTTTAGTTCAAATAGGTATTATCTCTCTAGTACACAAGTGATAATGGTAAAGATGAAGAAATGGACGTAGAAAGTGAATAATCAAGTATTTGGGAAGTTAGAATGTTTTTATCTTATGACCTTTAGGCATAGGCCGCGATAGCGGAGAAGAAAGGCTTCAGGAAGGTGTCGGCCAAGTCCTATGTTGAAGGTTCCATGTGCCTGGTGTGAAAAACCCTGGAAAAACATACAGGATGGTCGGCCGCTAGGATCGAACCCAGGACCTCCTGAATGCTACGCCAACGCTCTACCACTGAGCTAGGGGGAAGTCAGAAGAGTAGGGAGTTTGTGTTTGATTTAGGAATGTGACTGAGTAGTATTACACCGAAAACACGAAAACAAATCCTCGATAAATTATTAAGAACTTGAAATGTATGGAACCTAATGTTATAACCGTCAAAAAATACTCGCCCGGGGGTTTATATTCGTAAATACTTCTGGGAGTGCTTTTTCTGAGAGAAATTCTAAGGATGGGTCTATGAGAAGTATAGCAAAAACAAAGGGAGGAAACAGAATTCGCCACATCCTGAGAAGCTGTTTATAGATAAGAAATTAAAATTGAAGAAAAGAGATGGCGACAAAGGTTTGGAATGTAGACGGATATAAAAAAAGAAAAGACCAATTGATGGAAGAGGGATATAGGATAGACAGAACTAGAAACAGAGGATATCCAGTTGAACATGACTTAGGACGGAATCACAGAAGACGGAATGGGAAAAAGTTGGAACATGCAGAATAAGAGGATATAGGAGAACTAAAATAAAAATTTAGGAAAAGAACATAGTGTAAGAAAGTTTAAGTAGGCTCTAATAAAAATGTACGAAATGTGAGATTGTGTACCTTCCATCGATTCTTCATATGCCGTCAGGTATGTTGCAAATAACTAAACCTGTTATTTGCAAGTGATTGAAGTAATTGTTTACAAGTAAAGAAGAACTATATTTTCAACTACAGAAAAGCAAACTTATTTATTACTTAGAATGATATTATTGATTATGATAATGCGGAATGTTTAGCGTATTAGACCTGATGTTGAAATACATATTCGTATGTGTACTGGAATTCTTTCTTTTCAACCGCCACCAAATGTATAACGTGCTAACCAATTACGCCACGGAGCCAACAAAGGATAATAAAATTACAAACTGAAAAGGTATACCACTCGCATGTGCTTTCAAAATCGTGTTTTCATATTTTGCAGGGTCGTTCCTTTTAAAGACGCGTAGGCCAATATATTCCCTTCCCATTGCTTGCTTTGTGCCTGGAACTGGAACTGGTTTTAACAGTTATCTGAGAAATACCGTTTAGCTCATCACTACATGTTAGAAGACTAGGAAGAAATCTTAATAGTATTCCTACTAACTGTGTACTGTATTAGTCGCCTTTGTCACTGAGCGCTTCATGAATATCACACTATCTACGGAACAACAAGGCCTACGTTAACTTGATTTATTATTTCTCTGCTTGTTTAAAGACTTGTTTAAAATTGATTCTATTCTTCACCTGTTTTTAATTATAACAAATCATGAGTTCTGGGTCAGATCTTACAGTAAACAAGTTGAGACTCTTGACCAGAAATGTACAGAAGACTTAGTGGGGAAATTCAGAGGTAATTCTTAAAGCAAAATTGATGGAAACTACGACTGAGGGTTTGCGATAATAATAATCGTTTCTTACATGGCCCAATTCATATCTAATTTCCAAAATAGAAGTATTTTAATAAGGTGGTAATTGTTGCGTCCACTTTTTTATGTAAGAAGGTTCATTATAAATTTCTCTCCGTAAAGATATTGTCATATTTGATCGCCACTATGTAATTTCTTAATTTAGTCACCTAGGTGGATGGCCACTTTTTTTAGACGGTGCAAATGTGGACCTCTGTTAACTAATAAATTGACTTTAATTCAAACTCATAAAGGAACCCATCTGTTTTACACAATCTGAACGAAAATGCAATTCATTTAAAACAAAATATACTAAACTCATTTAGTGCTTGTTCTAATCCACTTTCGGTATGTTTTCTCTCACTTGGTAGTCGATTTTACTTTGATGAGCTAATTACATATCTTTTCTAATTCCTCACATTTTTATGTCTGTTCCACTAGTCGTTGTTTGTTCATATTCTAATATAGTTTTAAATAATGAAGTTTCTGAACAAGGTAGACCAAATTTAGTAGTAGCTCTGTGTTGACTTGCTAGCCTTCTAAAAAAACTTTCTTTGTATGGGCTGTTTGACTTCGGCCTGTCACGATTATCTGTCACGTTCTAGTTAAAATCCTCAATCACAAACATCCATGCCCCAGCCGGGATTCGAACACGCGATCTTCGAGTCGCTGGCCTATCGCCTTAAACCACACGGCTACCTGACCGGCTGCTAGCCTGTAGTCGAGAGATTTCAATAACAGTCAACGCAACGGATTAATTAATGACTTTCGGTTTCCTCGGGTTACCAGGAGAACATATCCGGTCGAGATGTTCATTGTAATTTTTGTTTGTGAATCTTATTGTAGAAATAAAACATGGGACACTTGATATAATGATGATGGGTAGACCCTATAGGTCATAGATCCTAGAATATGTATGGAAGTGGATGCATTAAAAAAAACGAAAACGAAATGTTGAACTTCACAAGAGAGTAAAAGTGTGAACTAATAGGATTTAAGTGTGAACATTTAAAAGAGAATGTGGTTGTTAATAAGCGAGGGATCTACCGTACACTAACATACTTATGAAAGAGAGAAAGAATCGTGTGGGATATTTTGACAACATTCACAAATATATATTTCCTACTGTCCATGTTGTTTTTTACAAGATTTATTTTTCATGTCCCACCTTCTCTATTGGTTATAATGATGTGCAAAGGTAAAACTAGAGCGCTTTTTTGTATTGATATAAATTTGTAATTGCTGATATTTATCGATGAATGAAAATGAAATTAGTAGATATCGTGAGTTTTACTCTTGCAGACAAGAATTCAAGGTTAGACAAGGATGATAATAAGGCAAGGAGATTCAATCTCTCCAAAACTATTTTCTGCGGTCGTCGAGAAAGTGTTCAAAAACTTAAACTTGAATGAAGTTGGAGTAAAAATCAGTGGCGGATACCTTAATCACCTCAGATTCACTGATGACATAATCCTGTTTGTTTTAAATTGAGAAGAAAACTACAAATCAAAATGGAAGAATTTAGTATATTGCGAGTTTCAAAATAGGACTTAAAATGAATCTATTTAAAAGAAAAGTAATCGATTATACAACCAAATGTTGAAAATAAAGATTCACGGAGGGGGCATTGGCATAGTTAGTATGTTTACCTAAGGTCAGTGCCAGATCTAGAAATTTTCTGATGGGGGAAAAGTTAAATTTTGCCGCCCTTTCCGTCGTTTTTTAACGAAACAACACGACCGGCCGACGTGACGACCACAACATTGTCTCGCGTCACGTAGTGTACTTTTGTTATCTTCTCTGGAGCCTGTCGTGGCAACGCTGTTTATTACTAACTCCAGTAAGGCAGTAGATCTGCCTATCTGACTTCTCGGTTTTGAATTTTAGAGATGAAGGTAGGTTGTATGGAATAACATAAAAAAAATTTCTTAGCGCGCCGGTATGGAAATTTTGAACACGTTTAGGGCAATTTCAGTTTAATATGCGATTTTACTTCCTTTCTTGGGAGTTTTTATGTTTAATATTAGCTGTTTGCCGTCTTCTAAACGTGCCGCCATGGGCGCTTGCCCCCTTTTGCCCTCCCTAAATCCGGCACTGCCTAGGGTTGCTAGCCTAGGGTACTGCCTAGGGTTAAAAATATTAAATAACAAGATGACAGAGTAAATATCGTAAATAGAATGTACAATGGCATGGAATTTGTTTGAGATACCAAACTATATATTTCGGAAAGTGCCTACCATTGTGCCTACCCTAGACTAATGTGTAAAATCAGTGTGTTTTACCTGCTATATTGTATGACTGTGAAACGTATCGCTGAGTATGCAAAGGGCTCAAAGATAAAGAGCAATGGAAAGATGAATACAAGAAGATACAGAAAGACAAATAAAGGAATTCGATGTCTAACAAAAGCAGAATATGTAAGAAAGACAACGAAGAACATGCAATAAAGAAGGGAGGGTCACATACGAACAGATGGAAGATGAACAAAAAGTGCATCGAAAGATCCCAGAAAAGATCTGGAAGATGACCAAATACAAGATGAAGACACAAAATCAAACACTTTTCAGAAGATGCATGGATGAGCTGACTGGCATTTTGGGCCAAAATGAGGGAGACAATAAATAAGAAATGGCTGAATACGATTATCATGATTTCGAAAGAAGAATAGAAGCCTGCTTAGGCAAGCATTGGGGACCTGGTTTAAGTCGAATCAATTAGTGGATTACCCAACAAGGAGACCATGAATGAGGTCATATCGAAACCAACAATAAAATTTTGCTAGAAGAATCTACGTCTTACAGAGATGTAATACACAAAACATTAGCTGCCCATATTAACTGCAAGGTACCGAAATAGAGGCTGGAATATTGGGCGAAGTGTACAAAAAGTGTATTTTCTTAAGATTCAATAAAGAGAAGTCCCTTCTGCTTCAGTTTAGTTCTGGAATAAAACACTACCGAGTTATAGCGTCACCTTCCACACCGCAACATAGATCGCGAGGGACGTATTTACGGGGTCTAGACTCACCGAAATTCAGATTTAAAAACAAATTCACATAATTTTGCCTATTTTCCAAAAAGACTTAATTTCGAGAGAGGGGGGGATGTAATAAACTACGTCCCTGGTGAGGAGTTCTGCGATGTGGGAAGTGATGCTACAACTCGGCAGTGTTTCATAGCAGGACGAAACTGAAGAAGAAATTTCTTCTGTTGATTGAATCTTAAAAAAATTCACTTCTTGTACGCTTCGCCAATATTTCGGAACTTTGTAGTTCATATGGGCAGCTAAATTTTTTGCACATTACTTCTCTTTAGGACGTACATTCTCCAAGCAAAATTTCATGGTAGGTTTTGATATGATCTCATTAACGATCTCCTTGTAAGTAAAAACAATGTTAGCTTGGTCCCGACCCCATTCTAATGGTTCATTAAACTATTCATTTCATATCCCAATGCAGTTTTGTCCATCTTGAATTTGTTTGATTTAGGGTTAAATTAAGATTTGTCAAATTTTGACATTTCGCTTTTGAGTTATTATTTACAAAAATCTCAAATTGTAAAAATTCTGACAAAAGTACATGAAATATTCGAACAGAAATAATGATAAAATCACTTATTTCTATTAATAGATATTTTGAATGGTTAAGATTACTTTTGCGATCGAAGAATGATGAATATAGAGCTCTATAACTTGGTTGTCATACATGATCTGCCTAATTTGGCCAGAACTCAGCAGATGGTGTGGCATGGTTTAATCATCAACTAAAAGACAAACATGAGGATAAACTTCCGTGGTTACAAAAAATGATCTATATATTTTCCATATTATATTCACTTTTCTTGTTTGTGATTAAATCTATTACTCAAGAGTGTAAAATGCTGTTAATGAATAGAATCAAATTGTATACTAACTCACTCTATGGTTTATGATACTCGGAAGTTCATCGCCGCAGTAATAAACGTTTTCCATAGGATTCTATCCCGAGCAAGATCAAGCCAGTTCTCATCACCAACACCTATTTCTCGAAGATCCGTTCTAATAATATTCTCCCAATGTTGTCTCGGTCTTCCTAACGGTCTTCTTCCCTTCGGTTTACCAATCATGATGGAATATAATCTTCGTTTGGCGTGATGTGATTCTGGTAGTTTCCTGGGGAACCCTGACGTTGGTTTCGATTTTATATGCTTTATATCTCTCAAATGATATTTCTTTCTTATCTTTTTATCTCTTTTTCGTTTCGTCTATTTGAAATTTATTGCAATTTCGTAGTATTTCGTACACATCTTCTACTTCTTCGTTTCAACATTGAAAATATTATTTTTATTTAGAAAAGTTAGATGTTCTGTTAGTTATGTTAGATGAGAGACATCTTAAGTGTATCGTCGTAATCCAGAGATCTCACGTTCAAAATGCAGGAATGACCAATCTGACTGATATTTTACCATGCGTTTTCTTCTCAGTCGCACGAGGTGAATGATGTTATTGCACGTTTTTACAACGATCAAGATCGCTTTCTTTTCTGTCCTCTGATGATAAGTAAAGTATTACACAAGAACATAAAAAATAATAAAGCTTAATTGCAATATTTGTTTCCATTTTAATGATATGAATAGAAAAAATTCATAATTGATTCAATTCGAACCTGTAAATATATTCTTTATTGGAACAAACCAATGGTCAAAACCTTCGTGTAAGGACATTTTTATTTAACATTTCACATTGTTAGTATTTAATCAAACTTATCTTATGGGGAAAACAACGTTTCATTAAATCATGACCTCAATCTTTAGTTATAGTTTCTCAGTATTTCTTATCGTTAAGAAAAGAGTCTAACACTAATTATTTATCGGTTGAATTCTTCCAGAAATATAACTTCCGATTACTTATTGACTAACATAATCGATAAGTACTTTCGAACTGAGATAAATAATATACACACACACAGTTGTGAAGGATAACTTCTCAAGTTATGAACGAAAAATCAATAGTAACACAGAAACTGGGTTCGGAGTTCAGTCCCACGCCAAAGTTACTCCCTAGCAGTCTAGGATAATCAATAGTAAATGTCACGAGCTTTGAACTATGTTATTTTCGTTGATTGCTGCTGTAATTGAGTGTTTTACGGTCTATCCGCAACATGACTTGTAATCGGAGAGAAACATTAGGAAAAAAAAGACAATCTTGTATTCTGCTAAAGATGACATTTTAAATTTTACTGTGATAGTACCAGCAGACATAGTGTTTACCTCCTCATGAGAAAGACCCTTGGTTGAATCACCGAAACAACCATCGTATCTATATTTTTTACAGCGTTACTAAGATAGGAATTCTACACTGTAAAAAATTCACTGCTTGTACAGTGTTTGCACATCTACAGATAATCAATCTCTGAACACTATTAATGAGCAAAGGTGTATACAATCGAGTCCTTGCAAGTTAGCATAAGCTGTTATGGTTTCCAGCAAAAGAAATATGTTTTTTGGCGTGAGCAAGGATTGAATACAGATTGTTACTGTGATTCCCTTGCTCCAATCAACTAAGCCATAAAGCAACACACACAGTCGTCACGTTATCTTTGCTACAGATTCAAGAAGTTTAATTAAAATATGTGTAATCGTGATTTTATGAAAGGCAGAGTAGAAAATAATATACAAGAAATAATAAGAAATAGACCAGAAAAAAGTATAGTTTTTTTTACAGTGTAACTAGAAGTTTCCTTGTCATGCTTTGGTTCATATCGACAAGATAAAAATAATACACGTTTTGTTTAAATATTCAATAGGTTGAGTGGTTAAACAATAATATTACGTATGTTAGTTCTATGAAGGACGGAAGAAAGAACATGGGAAGCCTATGAAATGTGAATATGAAGAAGAAGAATAAAAAATCAGCTCAATATAGAATTAGGAAAATGAAGAAGTACTGAAGAGAGGAGGTGAGAAACTAATAATGCTGGAGACAATAAAAAAGAAATTGGTTAGGACATTGTATATTGACTGATGTCATAGAAGATCATTGAGGAAAAAAGAGGAAGAAGACGAATCTAACTCTTTGACAATATTAAGGAAGATAAATACTATGCTGAGATAAAAGAGAAAACGCAAGATCGGGATGAATAGATAGGGTTTAGCTTAACTTGAAGGACCTGTCGATTTCGGCAGGACACTAATTATAATCAGTTAACACTAAAATGTAATAATTTGAGGATGAGTGTTTGAGGGAGAGAAATGCAACTGAGGAATGGTAGATTCTAAACGTCATAGATTCTTCTATCTTAAAAAAATTCTTATTTCTGATTATTTTCCCATCTAAAATGTTCTTTATTACAGAATATTAAAATACAATTGCAGTCTCTTTGCTCCATTGAGGATCTTAATCAGAGTAGTGTCAAAAATAATTTCGTTAAACTATAATTAGAAAAACAACTTATTACAACGCTCTAATGTAGGTTCCACGCTAATATAAAGGGTTTTTACTGCATCAAATTAAATCTGAAAAATTAATCAAATTGGTGTTTCAGTTTCTATTAAGTGAATAACCCAATTATGTTAATTACAAACCGGTTACTATAGATTATGACCGATCACTATGTCGGTCGTACGTAACAAAGTATGACAACTAAATGAGAATGTCAATAGTGAAGAAGAGAACTTACCTGAAACTGGAGCACGGATGAATGACCCAGTGACCTGCTGCCTTCTGCCGAATCCGTTCTTTCATTAAAGCCTTCTTGCTGCCAAAAAGTTTCATCGCTAGCTTATTATCAGTGGGCTGGAACAAGGCCTGCAATTGGTTCTTGATAAAACTTGGTTTCGGGGGTTCCCCCAAATTGGGGGGCCCCGGTTCTTCTTTAGGGGTCCCATACAGACTAACATCGTCCCCTCCAAAATGCACTTTGCCACTACTGTCCTTATAGTTCATGCTGTCGTACGGTGCTGTTATGTATTCGGAAATTAACAATGCCTCGTCGTCGATTGCCGTCACCAATGAATCAGTACATGTGTTCGTGTTTTCAATACTGATTTTGATGGAGTCATCTTTGGCTAAGCGCGGGGAACGGACTTCCTCCTCGGAAGGCGTGTACCCGATGCGGCCGTTTGCCAACTTCAGACTAGGAACACGCTGTGCTCGCCGCCCGCCGCCTTCTCCCCCTCCACCCCGGCTCTCCGACGCCGGTTCCGTAGACATCTCCCGCTCCGAGTCCCTGGAAAAGAACCAATCAGATGTTAGTATTTCACGTTGACTCTCTCTTTCTCACACAATTTCTCTCTATCTCTCTCACTCACCCACCTCACTTTTACCTCTTACGTACTGTTATTTCTACTTTCAACCATTTACACACAAACGCATACACACATTATAGATGTATCATGCAATAAATATAAAAAACTAATTATAATTTACTGGTATTGTTTCACACTCCTTTTTTTGCGGCGAAGCGGGGGTTGACCATAATAAGTTTTTAACTGTCTTACTGAACTCAAAATACGTTATTCCATCCCATTGGTGAACTGCAAACAATAATTCTTTCTCACGTCAATGAACGATCTGTGCATACAAATGCAACCATGTGATTTTTTTTAAAGTCGAAAATTAAGACCAAACAATTTGGACTCCGAGGCTCCATTTCAGAATTTTCCCGGTCTTGATTGAAGGTCACATAATTTTAAAACAAAGGGTCAATTTTTTTTTTGTGGGGGGGTTAAAGTTAAAATTTCGGTTTAGTTTTAATTACAATAATTAGAATTACAGATGGTGCTTGAATCTTCATAGCAAAATACTCTCAGAAGGTAATTTACACTGAATTCCACAGGAAACAATTTATTTAAAGTTTCTCCACACATAATTAATGTTTCACACTTTACACATTATCTAAAAAGAAAAGAAAAGAAACAATTTTACGGAAGTACATTGAAAGGATTCTTTAACCAACGTTAGAAGAACAAACGGTAAACCTTTCTAACGAAAAAAAAAGATGTTCAATTCAGAATCAATCAATCTTAGTGTTTTGTTTAGCAGATTACGATCAGGTTACGTAGTTTCTTACCATCATCTATAAAAATGAGAGATTCTAAATTCTGCCTTTAAAACAATATTTATGGTCTTTGGTCGACTTTACCTCAGGTCTGGATAGAGTAGGAGAAACTATGTTGGAAGGAAGTTGGACAAACCACTTTGAAGATAGCATTTACCTTTCGTAACTGAGAAAAAAATCTTAGGGAAGTCTCACAGACGGCTTCTGTGATCGTTCCCAGGCTCTTCCGATTGGTAAACCAATAACATTGTAGATTAATAAACTCAATAATACCTAAAATGGATGGATAGTCATTGAGTTGTGATGAATTGTTCAATTATTCTTAAGGAAAATAACCTAAAATTTTAATTACTAATCACTTTAATATACATGAACCAGAAAATTTAAAGAAATGACAAGAAAAAAATATATTTGCATTATATGACAAGTGAAAAGGTTACCGTAATTTTAAAAAAAAATGGAGAAAGAAACCAAACATCAAAAACTACTAGGACATTGACCATTACATTGAGGTGGTAAAACAAAGAGTAAATATTTTTTTAAAAAGTAAAGGAGAATATAATAAGTCTCAAACATCATCCGACTGGTCGTAGCTTAGTAGGTTAGGGCTTTCGCATTTGCGAGAGCTTAGGTTCGGTCCTAGTAGCCAGACATCCTGAAATTATCTGGGTTTGTCCTGAGTCACACCAGGCTAATGGCGAGATGGTACCTTCAAACTAGATCCTAACCGATCTTTATAACACCCTCTCTCCTACCCTACTCGACATGAGTCAAATATATCTAAAAAACATAAATAATTTCTTTCAAATCTAACAGAACAAATATCATGTATATGAATATTTACCAGCAGCAGACCATTCTAACACCATTTTTATCCACAGGTTACCCTCAGTCACACCAGGCTGGTATGGTATCTTTTACTTAGGCCCTGGCCAACTCTTTTCCGCATCCTTTTCAATACCCTATACTGGCTTGAGCCATTGATGCTTAAATGTCATAATAAATAAACTGAGTTCGATGTCAATAAATATAAAAACAAATAGGGGTAGAGGGGTAGGTAAACTTGGGAAGTAAAAAGAAACAGTGAAGTTGTGGATAATAAATTTTCTGACTGAGCCTAAAATGTTCTAAAGATATGTATAAGCTGCACTAAACAAGAATATAAATTTAAACTTGTAGTGATTAAGAACACTAAGGACATATCCATCTAAAAGAAGAAAGGAAAGATGTTCAGGAATTGTTGCTATAGTCCAAATTATTATTCTATTTGTAACATTCTATGGAAATTACTAAACTTTTTTTAATTACAGAAGTTTTCAACATTTTAGACCACAGCCTTTAATTTAATTACTCTGGCCTGAGACAAGGAAAGGCTCTGGACCTAATTCAAGACACCATATCGACTATCATCCACTGCTTCTGGAGGAATATTAGGAAAATTATCAGTCATGATGACAGGTATGAACAGAACTTAAGCATCTCTGCCAGCGTCGATCCATTATCAACCCCATTTTTAGACTTTAGTAAAAACTGTCAATAGAGAAAAATGGAGATCTCACTATTTTTATTTGGTGCAATTTCTGCAGTACTAAGCATGTCAGGCTGCTGTGGCCTAGACCTGCCATAGATCTGAGTGTTCCTTTCCATGTACTCTTTTGGACAGAGGCAGAAGTCAGAACCCTAATTTAAGTACCATTCCGATAGTCACCTAATAGTGCATATCAGTGACAAATGCAGCCAGTTTTTGTTTCCGCGTATTGCGAGTCACCGGTGTGGCTATTGCCCTCTCAAGGGTTATCCCCTCGCCGTGGTAAGGTAAGGAAAGGATGCATCCTTTGTTCAGTGGCCGACCTGGAAGTCGCGTGAGTTGAGGCGCCAAGTCAGTGACTCGAAGGCTGGGGCATGGATGTAGTAAAATGTAGTGAATTTTAGAAACAACATCTAATGGACTCTTGATGGACCGAAGTCATTAGTTACTAAAATGCCCCCCCCCCCCAAAAAAAAAAAAAACTTTGTTCATTAAATCTTATAATCAGACAGTATAAGCTTTTAGGATGTACCCATTTTGTTGGTTTTGATAGGATCAGACGATGATGAGATGGAAGATGGTAACGAAGTGTACGTAAACATCACAACACAGGTAACATTTAGAACGAGTGAGTGATTTTTTCTTTCTATGCTTTCTGAAAGACAGGTGAGCCTTTCTCGAACACATTGATAATTACAGTACAGATATGAGGTTGAGTGGTAAATGAGAGTATGAGTGATGATGAATTGCGTGATTATGTAGGTGCCAAGCAACATCCATGTGAGGTGTGATAGAGAAATAGACGTAGGGTCCCTAGTTTGTAGCATTTAGTTTGATATTGAATGCTTCGGAGACTACTTGCTGATCATAACGGAGTAGGGTACCCTGATGGAGAATTTGAAGTGTGAGGGAGAAGAAAGCGATGATTTGTTCTATTGTTGGTGTCAGCACAGTAAATGTGGTTTGAGTATGAGAAGGGGGACGAAAAAGAACAGTGAGATAAGAGTTGTCAGCTTCTGGTTAATTTAATGCCTTTGCACTTGTGTGATAAGGTTGCGTATTATTCACCACATTGACTGCATTTTGAAGGCTGTTGTATGTTGACACAGCTTTGGTGTGATGTGGACCATAGCAGTATCCACATTTGGCTTGGTCTGGACAGAACCTTGTTTCACGGGCATTATAGATATGACAGTTCTCACAACGAATAGGAATAGGTGAAGTAGTGCGTGATGGCTCCACTTTGTAGCGACTTTTGCCGGCCGGGTGGCCGAGAGGTCTGCGGCGGTAGGCCATAGGCTCGAAGGTCTCGGGTTCGAGTCCCGGCAGGGGCATGGGTGTGGATTTTAACAGCTAAAGGCGAATCATGACGGGCCAAAGTCCAAAGGTACTAGACTGGACCATATAAAAATAAAGTTTTTTTATCTTCTTTTGCAGATGAAAGGAAACTACACTCTTTGTTCTTGTCTCCACTTCACTGACCCACAAGAAATGGTGGATGAAGTCAGGGTTGGAGTCTAATACGGTGTTAAATATCATGCATAAGGACGTCTTATTGGTGGAATCGAATTTATGATCATTTGTTTTGTAAATAAAAGTTATACTTTGACTACGTCCTTGCTGGATGTAAGAAACCTACGACTGCGAGTAATCCTACTGTTCAAAGCGAAAGGACTGATTTGATCCTTTGGGTTAGAAATAAATTGAAACGGCAATCCTGTAGAATGAAATTAAAATGACTAGCAAATCTAAGCGCATCACATTTTCAAACACCCGTGTCCTGCACGGGCCGGGCTTGAGCTTGCCAGCTCCGCTATAACTGTGGGCCGGGCTGGGCTCGGGCCAAAATCCTCCAAAACTTTCTGGGCCCGGCCTGGTGTCTGAAACGTACAGATAAGTTTCAGAATCGGATAAGTTCATTGAATGATCTGAGTTGTAGTCGGATGCAGTAACAAGGTGAGATTTCTTAAGTGGCGGAGAACTACTAGAAAGAGGTTGCTATGATAATTGAGAAAGTGAACTTGAAGGTTGCGGCTTCGTCTATGTGTTGAGGTTTTGCGTAATTAATCATATTTTGGAGTGGTTGAAGATGTTGTTTGAGAAACAATGTTGGAAGATTAAGTTTTCCTGTAGATTTTGGCTTGGTTATGTGATCTGTAATAGAGTTTGTGGTCAAAAGAAACATAGCAGTAGCAATGAAGATTAAATGAACGAGCAATGTGACAATGATCAGTCTCTGTGGTATGACTGTTGTGAGCTGTCCTTGTGATTAGTAAATCAAATTTCATTGTTTATTTAAAACTGTTCATAATTTGTGTATCTTTTGAAGGGCTGAATTTTTACCTTTAATTTCGTTTCAATACTTTTATAAATTATACCTGTCATATACCTTAACTCTCCTCACTCATGTGCGTGTGTCTCTGAAATCACAGGACAACCTTCTTGAGGTGATTGTTCACATCACAATAAAGAAAAAAAAGTTTGTTTGAAGAAATTCTGAAATCTGCTTAATTTCAGAGCTACAGACGCTCAAAGCTACATCGTCACAAATTACGTCATATGTCGACAAGTATCTCAAAGTGGTGTCAGCCTAGCAAATCATAATGTAAGTAGTACCCAATACATGTATTTGAACAATGTTTATGATTACAGAATTCATCTTAGAAGGGTTTTCTATGCTTGCCCTATTAAACAATATTAATTCTTTGACAATGAAATCCATACATTGCAAAACCTGTCAACGCGACACTCCTTCGATCATAAATATTGCCCAAATATATGTATTAGGTAGTAATTCAATTGTGCCGACTCCGCTTACGCCATTACTTATCGAATTATGATGTCACTTGTGGCGAGGCTTTGTTGCTGCTAAACTAAGCAAATTTAGAAATTTCTTCAAAAGAAATTTTTTCTTGTATTGATGTGGAAAAAAAATCTTCACAAAATTTGTCCCATTATTTCAGGAACACCCTGTACTATTCTCACTACCTTTTGAGGGAGGTGTTCCTCTCCCGCCTTCAGATATAGTTTGTAATTCACGCTCTGTATTGTTTTCATCGTTTACATCCGAGCACGCGATGGTAATAAAAGTTTCGTACCTCCTCCTGATGGAAGCCCACAATTTCCTTCTTGAAGCCATCCAAGGTAGGTGCAGAAGAGTAATAAAAAAAAAAGGCAAATTACAACTTTGGAATGGAATTAATTCTCTTGTATTTAAGAGACGGGAGAATCTCAAGTTTTGAATTGAATGTTTTCCAGTTGAAAGTATTATGTTCTTTGATGTGATGGTATTTCTGAAGTAAAGAAGAAAAGTAAAAAAAAAAAAAGTTTAATTAGAGTGTATTTGAAATTGTGGTATTTCTCATTACTAGGAAAAGAAGAAAAGTTCCTTTTACGAGTTATTTATAATAATTAAAAAAAACAACGTGTTAATTGGTTCGGTGAAAGTTCATAGTTCTTGAGTTCGGTAAATTCTAAGTTCGGTACATTTTCTTCGTATTCATTATTTAAGAAATCACAATAATAGCAACAATTTTACTTCATTTTAACAGTGAACTATTAAGCTAAAAATTTACGAATTTAAAATTTGGAAAATAATAGATTTACGTTCTTTCTTTTCTATAGTGACGTAAACTATTGGTTTATTTCTTAATATTCTTCCGTATGGCCAGGTAATCTAATCATTATAAAAATCGACTGCATAATTATGTCAGTTCGTGTATAAAAAGTGCTTCAAAAAAGACCTTCCAAGATCAACAAAAATCCACGGTACGTTTGACCATAGACTACAGGGCTTGATATATTCGTGAAAACGCCCTAATATGGATTTAAAAGTTTAAATTTTAGAACACAAGAATTTAGGCCATGCACTGTATTTTATAGTGACATTGCATTGTAATTCAGGTCATTAGTTTATTTCTATCAGAATGTACAAAAATAAAGCTATATTTACAAGGTAAAGTTCACATTACATTACGTGAAAGTATTATGTTCTTTGATGTGATGGTATTTCTGAAGTAAAGAA